>JBAMAW010001113.1:600000-793864 GCA_037043295.1 Amiota minor
AGCTGGTGCTGGTATTGCTGCTAGCCAAACACTCTTGAATATGTCATAGCCATATGTAAATGAATAGTCAGCCAGGCAGTCTGTTCTTGATGTCAATTCAATATGTTTGTGTCAACTTCGTTGTCCTCGTTATTGAATATCAGTGTGTTTCAGCCACTCAGACATTTTTCACAAATACATAGTTTCTCAATAGACAATGCGATATGCTTTAATTACTCAGCAAGTGAAAAAGCTAATTAAAAACACAAACATATATCAAGGAGAATAAATATTGTTTTATAACAACAGGAGACTGGAAAGAAACCAAAAGAGAGAAACAGAGAAAGGACAAACTAATACTTATATTACAGACAAACGAACATACATTAAAGTCCTTAAAGACACCCAAGTTGGATGCTGTTAAGGACAATGTCACGCATGATGCCCACGATGAAAAAAGGCAATAATACAATATTATCGCACATACACAGAGGCATATTTAATCACGCACGCGTGCTTCCATAGACACGCATACATTAATAACAAATACTTTGGTTAACTTTTTGCTGTATTTCATCTATGCATTTGCTAGGGTTGAGCATCGAAGCATGTAGACAGGATTTATTTTATTAGTTTCTAAGAAATATTAGAATTGAGTTGAATTGATTTATTCAAAAGGTTTGGAATCAATAACTTCTAAGAAACTTAAGCTCTTCTTTCTTTATGGAATTGCAATGGTTTTGTTTGCCTAAAAAAATGGTTCAAGAAGTTAGATTCTATATGAAAGTCCATAAAAATTAAATAAAATATGTAGGAAATTCTATGTAAATAATATATTTATGAATCAAAAAGTAGGACAAATCATGAACTTTTAAATAAAACTAAACTGCTAGTCAATAAATCAAATATTCAATCAGTTACAATATTTTATATTTTATGAGTAAAAGGGGTTGAGACTTTTGTCTTTGCTATTTATACATTGATATTTAAGCTACGAGTATAAGAATTATTTCGATGATGCCAATTTCGAATTTTAATTTCAATAAATCAAAAGAGATTTTAGAAGTTTTGAATTTGCAATCAAATACAATCGTAAATTTTCAGGACTTTGAAAATTGTCCTTAATGCAGCTCAATACTTCAACTATTTCATATTAGTACGCATTATTGTATATATCATTTGTTTTTTTTTTAAGTAATAAAAGTTTAAATTTAGCATCTGTTAGTAAACTTTAATAAATAATAAGACTCCTAGTACCTTAGCTATTTAATATTCGAAATATGGTATTTCAAAATTGCCGTTTTACGATTTTGATTTAGTCTTACCAAAGGAAATTATCTAAAATCTAAGTTCGCCATTAAACGCCAAATATGCAAGAATTTAATATTTCTGTTTACTGCAGATTCATAAAGGCATATAGTAGGCCTACTTGAATCTACACTATTCAATTTTGGTCATCACTGCCGCTTGCAAAATAAGGAATGTTCCGCCTCCCCAAAAACAAGATTCTAAAATAAATCGCGGCAGGCGATACACAACGCTACATGTAATCTAAATATGCTACATTGCTTGAGGAAGTCATTTTAGTTATAATCATAATCCAAATATAATGGCGATAGCTCCCACCCAAAATACTTAAAAGACTTCACCCAAAGGACTTTTTACAAAGAAATTCATGGAATTAAATAATTTTTCTGCATAGATGATATCCTCCTAATTATTAACCCGCTAGAAAAGTTGTTTCTTCTATTAAGCGATTAATTTTTCAATAATATTTCTATTAAAAAAGCTATAAAGTTTTGTGTACTTAAACTAATTTATATTAGAAATTGAATATCCAATTTTTGCGATTTTTCTGCCTTTGCAGTCATGCGCCTATTCTGCAAAGTGATATATTTATAACAATTTAAACTTGAAATTACCTGGAACTCCTTAAGATATGTATTAATATTCACATTGAATTTTCTTATCCTTAAATCATTTGTTTTTTAAACTACAAACATCGATCGATGTTTAATGACATATAAGATTCTTTTGCTTAAAAATATATCCTTCAAGCAAATGACTTCATTTTGTATTCAATGAAGTTACATTTATAGCTTTAATTGTAAATGTCTGAAATTTATTGAAACTGTTTTTTTTTTTCGTACAGAATTTCTTCCCCTTTAAAACACCATTTAAATTTCAATGTACAATAAGCTTGAAGCATGTATTTGTTAAACTTTAAACATCGACAAATGTTTAATCTATGCTAGAAGTCCTTGGCAATGCGAAGCGATGCGATGCTCAACACTAAAATGAAGAAAACATCTCACGCCCCCACACATACTAAGATTCATTAATTTCAACTAAGACACTCATAGCTCAGAAAATGTGCTCATCGTTGTAAGAGAAATACTTTTTCATTAAGCGACAAATAAAAATGGTAAAAAAGAAAATAAAATCTAACAAGAACTTTTTCCGCTGATCTGTTGCTCTAATACACATACATCTACATACACATAAACATACGCATACAAATGTGAGAAAATATTGGTAATAAAAGACAAAGCACGTGAGACACATGCATATGAGTTTTAAAGCATTTAAATGAACCTGGGCCCAGAGCCAAACGCAAAATATCGAAGACATAAGCGTACATACATATGTTTATGAGAGTGATAGAGAAGAAATGACTTGGAAAGAAAGGGAGTGAGGTACAGAGAAACAAAGAACATTAGAGGAATCAAGTCTTAACAGAAGAAGTTTATGGTATGTATTAGCTGAGAAAATGATGTGTAGGCTGTTGCAACAACAACAACACTAGGAAAAGCATTAGCTTCATTTTCATATTATGTATTTTGGGCTATAAATTTTGTTTTGTTTCTTTGCCTAAAATTAGCCTCGGAACTGATGCTCAAAACAACTGCTAAGTTGTTAAGCGGCATACAAGGCATTTGTTGTATGACTTAAGGCAGTTTTTAAGCAGGAGGATGTTGTAAGTGACTTAAAAAGCCAATGAAGTTTTAATTGAATTTAACAATAAATAAAGAAATAATCTTGTTGTCTTAGAGAAAAAGTGACAAATCATTTGATGGAAATTAGAAATTAAATCAATATGACAAACACTTATCACTCAACTCAACTTTTTTAGAATGTTTTTCAATTATTTTCCTTAAACGAGGGTAGTTTGATAAGTAAGTGACTTTTGTTAGATTCCATACAAACCCCGATTTAAGTTCAGGTTCTTATTACAAATTTTGACAATATAAGTGTCTGACCAGCCATGTAAATTTCAAGATCCAAAGATTACTGGATCTTAGAGCTCCTATATTCAATCCATTTATAGACTTATTCAAAGAGTCGAGGCCAAACTTCATACGACGCTATACTTTCTACGTGTTACAATGGCACAAGATCCACAACAAGTGGATACATATTCGCAATGCTACGAAGCAAAATTCACTTTATCACTGATTTGGGGTTATCTTTTAATTTCATCTTTGCATCTTGGGTCCTAAATACAAAAAATCAGCTGTTTACCGTCGAAACGGCGAGGAAAGTAGCTCTATTTTTGATAATAGATCAGTTTCCATGACCCATGGCTTCTTTAACTATTTTCTTTTTTTTTTTCAATTTCAACTATTTCTATCTTATTACTTTTAATGCATTTTTTTTAATCCTTAAAGTTTTCTCACCATTAACAGTAAACTCATTTTTTCACACGCTTTATAAATTAATGGGGGTTTTCGGCATTTAGCATACGCCCTGTTATCCCTTGAAAGAAATTATGCTGCGATAAATGTACAAAAAATTATAATTTTTTTCCTTTCCAAATATTATTCTTGCAACTTTCTTTTACTTATGAAGGATCTCTTTCTTCAAATTTTTTGTTTTGTCTTTTGCATTTCTTTTGTGAGCCAAAAAACTTTTAATGAGTTCTTATGGAATGAAATTTAATTAATTCTTGTTTAAATTTCACAAAAGAAATATTTACTAAGAGCGCAAGACTTTAAATACAGGGAAGAGAACTAACTATTTTGAGGCTTAACATAATTGCCAATTAAAGTTTACTAAACAATTTCGAAAAGTTGAAGACTAAATAAACATTTTATCCTACTACTTTATATTAATTATAAAGTCTAATAATCCAGTTGAAACAACACCAAATGTTGACAAAATGAAACAGCAATCATTTAGAATTAAAATTAATCAATAACCAAAAACAGAAAAGTCCTTGTCAAAATATGTTGACAACATAATTCTTGACACTCAGCAATACATCGAAAACAAAAACAAACTGAAACTGAGTCAGGTGGTCGCTTGATGATACATTTTGCTCATATATTTCTTTTCTTATTAGTCAGAATGAATGTTGTTATCACAAGACTAAGACAAATATTTAAGCCTTAAAGACAAGTTAAGATTGTTCACAGGAGTAGATGCATACAATAAATAAAGTCAAGAAACTAAAGGTTCTTTATAAGAGCATTAATTAATTTGAATCATCAGCTTATATTGTAATTAAATTTTTATAAGCTTAACTATATAATTAATATACTCTTTCTGCTTGAACTACCATATTTGAATGTTTAGATTCCAGGAACTCAGGAAATGTATGCATGAGGAGGAGTCCTTGAAATATATCTTATGCTGCTTCCCGCCACTCACAAGCACTTGTTTGATTTGCTCCAAGGTTACACAGTCTATGTACCATTATTGTATTTCGAAAGGCTAAAACAAATCAAGAAAATGACTCCTTCTGGCATTTCTAAGGACGTCAGGCCTTTATGTGACTTCTGTCAACCAGTTTATAAAACATAGAAAATGTAAACCATTTTATAGAAAACCAGTAATCTAAACCATCGATTTGTATAATGCCAAATTGTTATTTTCATCGAATCCACTTACATTATTGGATGCCCGTAAAAAAAAACCTGTCTTCCATTACTAAAATTAGATGAAAAGTATTTCTACTAGAATGTAGAGAACTTTTAGTCAATATCAGTCTAAATAAGTTGAATTATTATAAGTATTCTATATCTTTTTCCTCCCTTTATGGCTCTCAAATATTACTTTAGACTACGTGAGAAGGGTATAAAATCAATGTTTAACATTGATGCATGTCAACTTGTCTGACTCGCTTACATTATTGATTGCCATCATTTCTATAACTAAGTGAATGTTATGCATGACTATGTCCTGCTTACTTATGTATCAAGAAATCTTAGACGTAACAGGTGTTACAACATTTCTTTGTACAAATTTGTTCTATGTGCACAATAATGATGACAAACGAAAATATAACAACAAAACTCTGACAGCTCAAGTGACTATTTCACTTTCACTTAACTTTGTATTTCCTGAAGTTTCATTCTGCCTGGATTACGTGTTGATTTCTTTTACGATTTAATTAAATACAAAAACAAATTCATATTATGGAAATTGACACGTGTTGGCAATCTTATAATATGAAATATGATATAGCTCTTCTATAACATCATGTAAACATAATATTGGATTCATAGTCTAGACACAGTGAGCAAATTACAAAAGCTTTCAGAGAAAAAGTAAATCAGATTCACTTGCTTAAGGTGTGGATATAAACACATAGTAAGTGTAATCAAACCCAACCAACCACATAAAGGGATTTTCACAATATTCTCTCACTCAAGCATAACTAAAATTGCTAACCAAAAGATTAAAAAAAAATAAAAAATAAGTAAAGTGTATACTTAAAAAACGTATGTCAACCTTCTTCATAATTTTCCTTCTTATCTTTTTGCGTTAAGTAGGGAAACCTCACTATACCTCTACCATCTTCTATAGAATGTCTTTCAGTAATAGTGATAGTAATAATAACCACTTTCACTTCCTTACACAATATTTTGCGGCTTTTGCTTTCAACGCAATTCGACCGTTGTGTTAGTGGTTTTATCCTTGAACACACATAGCATAAGTAAAGAAAGAAAGAAACACGGAAACAGGAAGTTTAGACAAGAAAAAAAAATATTCGTTAAGACTGAAACTGAAAAAGCAGAAAAAAGCATAACAAAATTGGACAAAAATGAGTATAGAATTTAATGAGAAAAAATGATACACAGTAAGAAATTTCCTTAATGATACTTTAATTAGAGAGAAATGGTGTCATAAACAGAACAACAGACAAACAAAAGCAACAAGTTGATGATTTAAAGAATAAGAAAAGATCTCTTCAACTATGTGTATAATTGAGAAATTTGGATAAAATCAATATCAAATATAATATTCCTATTTACTATTCTTGTTGTAAAATGAGATACAATCAAAGTTGAAGAAGATTTCTAGCATACATTTTAGAAAGTTGAAGTTAACATGAGTTAAGTTGAATAAGGTAGGATGAGGTAGAATAGGAGATACAGGCTGCACGATTCAAAGACGAACCCTTGTGACGCCCAAAATGTAGGTTTCCCGATAGGTGTCTCTGCTCCTTTGAAACTGAAAAACTGACTTCCCAATGCCAAGTTTAGCTTACTGTATTCATGGAATCGTTTCTCGAGAAACGAAAGCTTCCGAGATCAGACCCAAGTCATCTCAACTGTGATAAATTGCAAAGAGAACATCGAACAGATCGAACACAAGACAACTTGTCTACGTTATGATTTTATACATCTTTGTAATATAGAACTCGATCTTACGATCTTTTATTTTCCTACTGACTTGTTATTGCTACTATGTACTACTACTTTAAACTTGGCAAACTTATAGCTTGGATGTTCTAGGACTTTGCTATTTTCCTTTAATCTTGAAAAATATCTTTGGTTTTATAAAGAAACTTAACATGCGAGTCCGTTTTACAAGATATACAGGACAGTGGTAGAAGAGGTCTTAAGCACTCTTTGTCGCTTCTTTATCTTGAAGTGCAATTAGGTAGGAACTATTTAATGCTCTGAAAGATCTTATCAAATTTTATGGGTATTTCATAAAAGCTTTCGTAGTGATTACGAAAGAAGATATTTTGTATTCAAACGAAATCAAAAAATACAAGCCCCATGCTTGAAACATTCTTCTTAAAAAGGTTTCTAAAGACAGTTTTAAAGTTCCAAACCCATCTGAATAGCCGTAATAGGTAGAAAGTTGAATTTTTCACAGAATGTGTAATTCTATCAGGGCTGTAGCAACAAATACTAAAATTAAACTATTATTCAAAACACCAGGGGTTCACAAGGGTTCCCATACAAAACATGTGGCTTTGTATGCGAGCTATACGATCTAGTAACCCTAGAGTCTTGCAATTTACATTGTTAAAATGGATTAGAAACTTATGGTATATTGTCAAACTTTCAATTTGTTTGGACCACTAGAAAATGTTCCTCCCATTAAAAATCAGGGACATTTGTTGGAATCATCCAAATAAGAACACAAGGGCCGGTACCTCCCATACAAATTCCCCATTTGCTACCGGACCCTCCTTGTATAAGTCTGACTCGGACTTCACCAATTTTTATTCAGTATATATAATTTTTTTAATATATGTTATACATTTCCAGATTTCAAAAGATTTGTATTTATTAATATTTAAATTCTTTACAGTGTAAACAAGTTGCCCTCTATCTTTATGTAGATTTATTATTATTATTATTAAATATTTTTAAGCCCAACTTAGTTTCGTAAAAAAGTCCTTTTTACTTCCTTGTCCTTTGGCAGGCAGCTTACTGCCTTCGTCATTTTTAATGTTTATATTGCTTCTAAATGACGACAGCCTTATCCTAAAATATTGGTATTTTTATGAATAATTGAATTATTGAGAAACATAAATTTAGCGTTGATTTTGTGAATATATTTTCCTCCTCTTAAGCTGCCTGAAGAGTTGGTTGGGTGAGTCAAGAAGATTATGACAAATTTGTTAGACAAATTGTTAATGTGATTTCATGTTGCCCTTAACAACAACACAAATGACTTATAATGAAATGAATATGTAAACGTACTTGAGTGTGTTTTTATCTTTATTACCAAAACCAATTCATTTGGATTGAAATTATGCCATAGTTGTGACTAATCAGTCAAAACACTCTGAGATTCCTTCTTCTGTTTTTGTTTTTTTTTTTTTTTTTTTTTATTAGTTGCCACGCGTAAATAATCAAACATTAATCATCTTATAGAACAAATCAATCAACATTACCCTTGATTGCATATACCTAAGAATAAAATATTTTTACCTCTTTGCCAAATCAAGTTCAAAATTCTCAGTCTCAAAAAACTTTTACATTACCGAAAGATGGAAGTTCCTTAAACATGAAACAATATAGGAGGCATTTACAGTAAACGGAAGTTCATCTTTTGTTTAAAGATATAAAGACAAAAAGAAAAACAAGACCAAAAAATAATAAAGTACACTAAACAGAAAAACAAAGAAACAAAAATATAAACTTAAAAACTTTCAAAGTTGCCTAAGCGAAACTAAGTTGAGCTATAAAGTTAAGTGAGCTAAGAAAATGGCAACAGCTTTTTAGGGACAAGCCAGGACTTTACCTCCATACTTTATGCCTTGAGACTTTTAAAGTTGTTTTGTTTTCCTTTCTCTTGCCTTAACCAAAAATAACCAGTTAGATTTGGTAGGATTTCTTACATCCAAATTTATAAAGGGATTTTTATGTTTATTTATAGTAATGTTTTTACAAATGCAAAATATGCACGCTTTATTTTTTTTTGTATCTCTTGTTTCATTGAGAATAAAAGTGAGAATTTTGTTAAGGATTTACACCTTAAAATGTTTCGTCTAAGGCATCAATCATTTGTTAAGCTAACATGCTCAGGCACCAGTCATTAACCACAAACGAATGACTGGGCATTAAGCAAGTGTCAACAGCAAAATTATCACAAGTTACAACTGCTGAATTAAAATAAGATAAGTTCTGATAAGTTAAACAGGATTAAGGTTTAATTGGATATACTCGTATGAGTAGAAACAGCAGCCATCCAATAAACATTTACTCATAGAAAGTTCAAGGAACTTTCACTCCTTCACATGAACTGAGGCAATTGAACCAACACCAAACACATTTACACAAGTATCCATATGGATAATCAACCTTATACAAATATCCTACTATCTTTAACAAAACTGGTTTATGTCTATAGACAGATGTGAGACTATCCTTTTATTTTTCTTCTTTCTATCTTTTACTTTCTCTTTATCCGATTGTCGGTCTTTATGTCTATTTGTCTGGCTGACTTTTGGTCCATTTGTCTATGTGTTTATCTATTGAGCAGCTGTTCGAGTACGCTGCAAGTAATTTTTATTTTAAGTGCCTATAGAAAATGATAGCAGAACTTAGAATCATACATACATTGCCTCTACGGCGTTAATATGCTTCCAATTTTCGAAATAAAGACATGAATATCCAGTAAATTGCACAATGTTTTCAAAACAAATCGAATTGTGTCTTTATTCATATGCGAGTAGATAAATACATAATTTCTCTCAACTGGTCAAACATTTTAGATATCAATTGAAATAAACATAAAAAGTAGATTTTATATATAAAATATCTTTATTTAAGTTAGGCAGAAGTTTCACATTGAGTATAAAGTGATCAACCGAAGTCACTTCCAGAGCCTTCAATTATTAAATATAAAAAATTTAATTTGGTTGCTAGCATCATCATTATGAGTCTACAATTTCTTTGTGAACATTGGGTTGCCGCATAAATAATTTAAATGTAAGTCGGTTGATCATGATTTGGATCTTTGCCAAATGTCTCCTACGGTGACTTTTCTTACTGAATACTATACCTGAGTATAAGTATAGTATAGATTAAAGCGTCTTTTGGTTTCGGTGAGACCATAGTCAATGATTCTTTTAACAGATTTTCTTTTATTCCGTTTCTCCACACACAAAAAGTGTATTTTACTTTAATTGCTGCACATTTGTTGTGTTTCTGCTTAAGTGAAACTTTCATTTAACCATTCATTTATTCTACTTCCTTTTTTATCAATGTCTGTTATCTCTTTTCCTCCCTCTCCTTTTCATTGTCAGTTCTGTGGGTTTTCTTCTCTTTTTCCATTGTCTTTTAAACATTTTGTTTTGTGGTTTTGTTTACAAGAGAATTTTTTTTTTTTTATACAATGTGTAATTTCCATAATTAATTGCAATTGTTATGAGAACTTATTGTAGCATTCTTTTTGGCTTGTGGTATTAAATAATTGTTTAAAAATACTCTTTGTGGTCGTTTGTGAGGGATAATATGAAAAAAGGTTTAAATTCTAAAAGGGTCAACATTGAGTGCCTTTGAGCTTAATTTTTGCTTCAGTGGACAGTGAAGTGAGTGATTTATGTTATTATGAAAGTCATTCGAGTGACTAAAACACACAAAAAAAAAAACCTAGCTTTCATCTAATAATATAAAAAAAGAAGAAGAATCTCGTCAACAATTAGAATCAACTATAATTTAAACCCAAAACATAATAAGTACTTAAGTACACGTGCCCAGTTAATGCCATGATATATGAAAATGAAGGAGAACAAGCAACAAAAAAGTTATTGCCATAAGTTGTGCGAAAACTGATAAAAAAAAAAAAGGATCTTCCTCTCGTCTCTCCTTGGCCGCAAGTAAAATAAACTTTGTGCGGCTTACAACAAAATGGCGTCTTTGACGCATATTGCGCAAGCCACCGTTACTCATTTGTTGGCCATTTTATGCTGTTAACAATAAATAAATCACTTTCTCTCTATTCCTGTCACTAACAGCCCCAACGACTTTATCAACAAATTTCGTTGCCGAGTTATACAATTTCGGTTTCGTAAAATGAAAATGACAAGTTTCCCAACAAAACCGCTGACAGCTCAAAGTAGCCCACAATAACCTCAAATGAAAAGTAAAAAATAACAAAGAAACAAAAATATGGAATTTTAAGCTGCAATTTTTGTTCTCCTTGATTGCTAACAACAACACAATTTATTTTACCAAAATCACCCACAAAAAAAAGTTCAAAATTCTAGGGAAATATTCATCATTCATCGTTAAAGTACTTGAAATAAGAGCTTTCAATGGTCAAAAGTTAAGTTTACTTGGTTGAGGATTTTTTATTAGAAATTTTGGTTTGAGTAAATGATTTTTTCATTTTTCTTTCTAAGAATAATCCAACAAAATGAGGTTTTTATGGAATTGACGACGACAAAACAAAAAAAATACTCTAATAAAAAAATATTATGTTGATAAAAAGTATGCAAGGACTTAGTATTTATTGTTTGTTTCATTGTGTAATTTTGTGTAAAATGTTTTAGAAAGGTCATTCTCTGAAACACCAAATACAATTGTCTTACTCAAGCCTCCCCATAACTTAGTTTGATTATTTAAGAATCCTTTCTATTTATATTCTATGTTTCTTGTTAGATCTTTTGCTTTAAACAACACATTTTAAGGTTGCCTTAGCATTAAAATCATTATCATCCTTTCAGAAGAACATTGTTTCTGTCATTCCTTGTACCACTACTTTTATAAAATTAGAGTAAATATTTCAATAAGAGAAATAAGCTTATTACTTTACTTATCATTGTCTTAGTTACGTAGACTTTCTGTTATATTATTTCCATATACTTCATACTAGTATGGAAAAGTATTACCAATTTCTCTTGATGTTTGTAGCACATCGGCAACATAAAGAGAAGAATAGATTATATAATTTTTCACGCACTGGTTCACGAATTACTAGAATGAAATCAAAGTAATTTTACCCGTTCACACTAGTGTGTAAAAGCAACAACTAAAAGCTATATAGTACACAAACTGACAAAAATATAAACTAGAGAACAAATAAGTAGAGAATGTAAAAGAACTTGAACAACATTGAATGAATTTGATTACAATAGACACGATAAAAACAAAATGCTCGTGTGCCATCGTACACGTGATAGAAGTGAAACTTAATAAAAACGGACATATTTCGGATATATTGCTTTTGGATTCTTTGGCGTGTTTAATTGTTGTAGTTGTGTTTACGGATGCCGTCTGTCCCCTTTTGCACATAAATTATATCATCAACGAGGTTCTGTGTTTTTCTCATTCTCTTTTCTTCGTACATTCGCTTCTTTTTGTACAACACACAAGCTGTTTGCTGCATGTTGCTGTTATACACATTTTTATACACACACTCTGCATGTTGTTCTTAAGGAAATATAATCCCTTTTTTAAGACTTCTCCAGTGGATTTTCCAAAAATTTTATTATTTGTTGGGATTATAGCAATAGAAATACACATTCTGTGAAAAGTTCAAGTCTATACCTAGTGCGGTTCATGAGATACAGAAAACACTAAAACGTGATGATTTGTACTTTTCCAGTCAAATTTTTGGTATAAATTTTTGTCAAACGCAACTAAAGAAGTTTCACTTCAAAAAAATCTGTTAGATGAAACTGAAAATCGTGAAAAAAACAAATTAATCTTAGATTTTGCTCTCACCAAATCTTACAAAAGATGACTTTAATGAAATGTCTTTTGTTCGGACTTGTCGTAAAGCAAAATATTCAGACTTATCGTCATCGAGTAATAACATAAGATAAGCGAGAAAGTTAAAACTTCAGTGGCGGTTGTGTGTTAGAGTATCGGCTCTAGAAGGTTCGAAGCCAGTTCCAACACCTGATCAAATCTTTTGCATTTAATTTCGCATTTATTCGCTTTTTAACGCAACAATTTTTAATATTAAAAAAAAAAAAATAGTGCTGGTCCAACAAATATTCTTAAAAATATGCATGCGAGAAGAAACGTATCTCTTTAAGTTAGCTCATTGAATAAAATTAATGTCGAGAGAGAAGAAGCCGAAAATATTATGGATTGTTGAAAAAAAAAAGATTACTGCCGACGGATAAAAAATCCCACTGATGGATGAATGAAAAATCAAAATACAAGTATTAAAGGTTGTCTGGTATAACAGAGGCTGGTAAATGTTAATTCGGTACGTAATAATATTTTGTAGTGATTTCGTGATTATGTTTTATGTTAATGTGAAATGGCAACTGCTGCGCCAACAACAAACAAACAACTTTGTTACTATAAAGACATCTAAAAACACAAAATTGTACAATGACATTATGAAGAAATGTAGTTTGCAAATGTTATTCCCTTATTAGCTAGTCGAAAGAGTCAATAAGAAGAGTTCACACAACACAATTTCTAAAAGACCTGGTAACAAGTGACAATTGTCAAATGGTGACAGCTGTTTTCAATTACAAATATCTTGGGCGTGAATTTATAATTGGTAAAGAAAACCAAACTTACGAAAAGAACATAAAATTTGCATAGAATGGATGTCATTTGGCAATATGAAAAATAATTCTAAAAGTGTGTCTACAGAATTATAGAACAAAAGACTATGTAACCTTGAACCCTGATTGAAGGTTCGGCAGTGATGAACGCCATTTGCCACGCTCTTTAAACAATAAAAGATATCTATCTACATTTGCTTTGAACATGAAACAATTCTAATTAAAATTTTCACAATTATATTTACACACATTTTTCTTTGGTTTGACTTTGTTTTATCACTTTGATGCTTGATGTTTGCAATATATAGAATTGGAAATCCCACATACATGGAATTGAAAAGCTTTATGAATAGAATCAAATTAATCTAATCCGTCAATCTGGAGGATTTTATGCATGTGTATGTTTTATAAAAAATCTTTTTTAAAACATTATTGTTTCATTTACCTTCACAGCCTTTGCAAGTATTGATTGAGATATGTGGTTTGTTAAGTCTTAAGTTAGTTTTTATATATTTTTATGGGTAATTACGGGCTTTTTGTGAGAAAATTTTTATAATTCTTAAGTTATAAAAACAAGACTTAACAAAAAATTGAAGAGAAGTGTGCAAGTTTCAGTCAACCAATGTGTTGATTTAATTTTCCTAACATGAATACTTGTATATATTATGACCTATCCTTAAGCACTCAATTTTTATCCCAACTATATATATACCTAGCAGTATAAGTCATCACTTTAATTTTGACATATCAATAAAACTTTGAACAGCAACCAAAAAATGTATAACTTTAACTTGTTTCCCAGACAAATGCTCAAACAATAATCTTTCTTCTATCAATCTTTGACAAACGATCTCTCATGAGCTCTATTTTCTGGTCCTTAGTTTATGTTCTTTACATGCTTTCTAGTGCTATACGTTCGTTGCAACGTTAAAAAGTTAATTACATTTCTACGACTTGTCATCTTTTTTATTTTTTTGGGAATTTTTCGCTTTGTTACACAAAAAGTTGCATATGAGAAGAGCGGATGCAGAACAACGGAAAGATACCAATAGAAAAACAAAAACCAGTTACAGCAATAAAGAACTCAAAACGACAAACGAACAACAAATAAAATGTCAACGCATGCATGACTGCGCTGAAAAGCAAGCTACATTTTTTTCTATTTTTCTCGCCATTTTTCCGAGTTTTCGTCTGGCAAAATGAGATAAAAACTCAGGGAAAACTGTTTAAGTTTTTTAAGCGAAAAATACACGTGGACCTTAAATTGAATAAATAAATAAATAAAACAAACAAAAAAAATTGAAATAATCAATTAAAAGTAAACAAAATTGTATTTAATTTACTCGTTTAATTAAATTTGTTTTGAATTTTTTCCACTTTCTTGGTATTTCTTCTAATTAAATTAAAATCATTCAATCAACAACTGAAATCAAATGAAATGTTGCACAAAATAACAAAAGAAAAACAAAATAATTATTATTATGAAAAAAATAGCCAAACGTCTAAAAATTTGTCAGAAGTCAAAAGAAAAAAAATTGAACTTCTGTCAATATGTCAAAACCAAATGCTTTGGAAAATTATTGTAAATGGCAACAAGAAAACTCAAAATGAAATCATTTAAGATGAAGAAAGAAAAATGATTTCGAGGAAAGTTTTTCTTTTTGTTTGCTTTCTGTTCTCTTCTAAAATAATTCAAATCATCAAATTAAAAAGAACTTAATAAAATATTTATACAAAAAAACCAATTATTAATAATTACAAAAAGTAATTTACTTGCAAAGATATCTAACTATTGACATTGATTGACCTACAAGATAAATGTTATAAAATCAATAATTAAATAAACGTTAACAAATTTGTGAAGGAAAGAAATCACCAAAAAGCATAAGTACACAGTCAACTTCTTCTCTGTGGTTGAAGTAAATACAAAAAAGTTTATGTGAAAACATGAAGAAAAGCATTACACAATTTTTGGTCCTACGGAAGATACTATACCCTTCATATCACAGCTGAGGAAATAAACATCTTCCCAATACAGAAATTGTAAATTTAAAAGTAGCTTTTGAAGTGAAAATTCTTTAGCGGCGTTGGGTAAAAATTTATACTAAAAATTTGAGTGGAAAATACAAATCGTCACGTTTTAGGGTTTCCTGTATCTCATGAACCGCACTAGGTATAGACTTGAAATTTTCACAGAATACGTATTCAAAGGTCTCAAATAAGAGATTACATTTTCACAACAACAACAATATGCAGTTTGTGTATATAAAAATGTTTATAACAACAACATGCAACCAAACAGCTTGTGTTTTATACAAAAACAAAGGAATGTACGAAGAAAAGAGAACGAGAAACACACAGAAGCTTGTTGTTGATCTTATTTATGTGCCAAAGGGGACAGACGGCAAACGTAAACACAACAATAAGAATTAAACACGCCAAACAAACCAAAAGCTATATACATACAGACAGACTCCCTGACAGACTTTGAGATGTTCTCTAAGTAAAAGATACCTTTGAAAATACCTTTGCTTCAAATTCTTCAGTTTCTTAAGTTGTTGGAGATGTCAGTAACGAAGCTGAAAGAGCTAAAAATATCTCAGATGCCAAGGATCTAATCATTATCTTCAGGGATCTTATTTTTGGATAAAATATATTGAACAGTGCTGATGAGAATGTGTCTTATTGATCCAGTTTCCTGATATGTTACATAAATTATTATTTCAAATTAATCAATGTCACTAAAATTTTCACTATATAAACAAAAAACAAACACTACTTCCAAGTAAAGGTGGAACTTCAGTTGACACATACCTTATATTATTAAAGTATAATAACAAGAAGAGTCTATTTTGAACTTCTGCTCTATGACATAAAAACTAAGAAAAGTTTCCATAGAAACAAACAGACAGGCTAGGACCAATTGATTATTTTTATGGCCTCTATGCGTTACAAACATTATGAAAAATGGATAATATTTATTCCCATCAGTATGGAAGATGTTGAAAAAACGCAAACCCAGGGGGAATTCTACTATACAAACACAGACACGAACACGCGCAAGGATACTTTTCTCACCAACACAGTAACCCATAGAAATATGTCCAAATATCAAGAGATGAGAAAGTGTATAGTATGCGAAGAATTGCGTGTAAAAACACAAAATACTCAACTCAAATTATCTGTGCTTTGGTCCTTTTACTGTGCGAATATCCACTTTAGCTTTTAATGCTCAATAGACGTGTCAATAAACGTAAAAAATAGAGAAAAAATATTATTTTCGATTAGATTAAGTCATCAAAATATACTCGCATTAAAGTGTTTTGTATCTTTAACCGAAAAATATTTAATATCCACCAACAGCCACCAACGAAATACACATAAAATTGTATCAAAATGTTTATAGATATTTGCGTGGGTGGGAGTCTTTTTTGCTTCCACTTTTGTAAAATTAATTAAGGACACTCATTTATTCACTCAGTCATATACAATTATTATTATTCTTATTGTTAATTTCGTTAAACGCTGCGTGAGCACATTTCATTCATAATTCCTGCTTCCTTCTATACCATATTTCACATTCTTTGTATCGAATAAAGTGTCTTAGAGGACATTCACTTCACGTTTCATTTTCATAAAAGACGAGGAGTTAAACCATTAAACAATAACCAAGCAATTGTTTTATAATAATATTGCAATAATAGCAATAATAATAATAATTAAACTTTGACTAACAAAAGACGGTGGAAAAGTATATTTGTCTTTAGGATTCATGAAAATTTAGCTACAGTTTATATAAAATAATAAAAATTTCATATAATCATAGAGGAAGGATATTTAGAAAAATACTTATAATACTGATAGGAAGAATTGGTTAGTTAAAAGAAACAACCCATCGTAGTGCCAATAAAAATCTATCTCGTTTAAATCTACAACATACGATGGTTGTCTTTTGTATTTCGGGAATAGAGAACACAAACAAACATTTTAACTGCAAATGGTTTTATTGGTTTTCCAAATTTTATATTTTCCATGAAGATCTATACAATTTGGAAAATCACTTTTGTCTTGCCGAATTTAGGTATTCCAATACAAGAGTTTTGAAATACCTTATACCATTAACGAGTTCTTGAGGTTTCGAAATTCGTTGATTTCGTAAATTTGTTTTTGATGTGCTGGAACAGAAAGAAGACATTGGGTGTCAAATCAGGATTATCGGCGAATGGCCACTGTGTGAGAGTTCACATTGTTTTAGTGAGAAATGAGTCCTCTTCGACAATTCGTTCGCTTTAATGCAGTGAATACTTTTGGCAAACAAACAGTTGTAAACAATTCAAATTTAACTGAAAGTGCTCCTAAAATTCATCGTCTGTAGAGATTTTCTAAAAGTCTTTTGAATCACTACGAATGTACTTCTTCAATTTGTCTTTGCACCAAACTATACGAGCCTCCTTTTAAGCGATCTTAAGATTAGTTGAAAATGATGATCTTGTAATACCAGTTCATCGATGGTTTCTGGCAAACCATTTGATTTGACACAATTCGTCGTTTAAGCGAATGGCGGCCACGATTTAATTCTATCAACTATGGTCTTCGATGCTGCTTCATGGCGAATTAACCTATGTCCATAGTTTATTTCTAAGTATTTTTAGTTTAAGATTCATTATTTAAGTGCTTGCTAAGAATATCAAGATTTCAAAGTGTTCTGAATATTTTTCGGTTATATTATATAAGATTTCACAATACAGATGCCACATTTGATCTGGCAAAACAGGGATTATCTATGACTGAGACCCTCGCAAATTTTTACGTAATTCAATTTTATCGTCGAGCTAATTCAATATACTGAGTTTTTATCATAATAAACAGCTATCACATAGGTTTCTTTATGAGTAATTTTGATGTGAGTAGATATATGGGCATACTGGGTTTGTAAGATCATCGATGATTCTGTTACAAGTATATTTTAGACCATTGGCACTCAAAGTTTTCAATAGAATACTCAAGCAAATTAAGGTGCTTTAATGCAATCGAAAGGAGCAACAGCAAACAAATTCTATCTTCGAAACCAGGGCTGACCAAACCGTGACCCAAGGTAAGTATCATAGCGGCACTCCTACGTAAAGCGATGACTTCGAATTAAAATTTTTTTGGGAGAACTAGAATTTTTTACAGCGAGAAGTGGGAAATGAGTTTGGGAACCTATTGTTCTATGTTGTAGACTCTAGACAACTTTTAAGTTTCTCCTAAGACATAAATAAAAAATCATAATTAAAGTTTTTTGTTTTTTTTTTTTGTTGTAGATTTTATTACAAAAAATGTTTTTGTTTTTTATTTGTTGGCAGACATTTTTGTTTGTTTTTTTTTACAATGAAAACATTCATTAAATGAAAATCATAGAAATTTCACGCAAAACATAAATTTTAATTTTTTTAGTGATTTTGCATTAATATTTCATTTAATTTATATTTGTTTTTGGTTTTTATAATATTTATTTAAAATATTGTTTTCAAATATTTTAATACACGAAATATACAAAAAAGGAACAATTTGTTATAATTTTTGTGTATGTTGTTTTTCATTTGCTTTTTCAGCAAAATTTATTTTATTTTTTACACAATAAATGTAAATCAATAATTAAATTTTTTTTGTGTTTTTGCTATGCTCATTTACTTAAGATAATAAATAATAAAAATAAAGAAAATAAATAAATAAAGAAATAAAAAATAAAAAAAAAATAAATTGTATTTTTTTCTGGTTTTTTTGTTTTAATTTATAAAATTTAAGATGTTCACACTACTACGGGAAGTACAAAAATCACACTTTTTTCGGCAATTTATATAGATAAATAAATATATATAACTATATATGAGATGTTGTTGTTGTTGTTGTTTTCTATAGTTAAGAAAAAATTCTTTCGTTAGGACATTTGATGTTCCAGATGTTATTGTTTTTTTCGCTATTCTAAGTTGTTGTTGTTCGAGTAGGTCTTAGGCCCCATTTGCAATCTTAGTTGTTCTTTTTTTTTGTGCATTTTAATATTTTTTTTTTTAATATTTTCTTGTATATAAAATTCGTTGAGTTTCATTCGTTCGTTTACAAAATTGTGCGGTGAGCTGTGAAGAAATTGTTTAAATAATAAAAGAAAAAATTATTATTTTTTAATTTGTATTAATAATAAAACAATAAACATTTTAAAAAAACTAAGAAATAAATTAACTAACAAATTATGACAATTGCATCAAAATGTTTGTATGCATGATAAATCTGAAGCAATTGTGATGAATTTTTACATACAAAGTAAGAATACACAGAATATGGTTCAATTTTATAGATTATGATAATACAATGGTAGAATATAGTTTTCCAATCACATACACAGGTTTCAATTCAATACAATGCACAATACTACGGGGATGTTTCTTTTTTTTTTTGGTTTTTGGTGGAATGTTAAGTTGGTTTGTTCAAAAAGTCTTTGCTTTGCATCGATGACTTTTTGAAAAACCTAAAATTGTTTTTACGAAAAATTTTTTAATTTAATTTGAAGGATCTACAACTACTGGGATACACAGATAGAGTTATAAGCATGCTTTAGCCAAAAGTTTTTTTTTAATCTTTAATATGAAAACTGTTCTAGAACATTTACAGTTTATTATAAAACTTTCCTTACCAATTTAATCTTTTGTATTTTATTTATTTGTATTTTTGTTTATATTATTTTTGACTTTCTTTTTGCAAAAATTTTATAAGAATTAATAGATGGTTAATCTATGTCAAAAATAGATACACTTTTATAGATAATATTTTTTTATATTTTATTTTATTTTATTTTATTTTATTTTTTTTTTGCGTTTCAACTTGTTCGATTTGGTTTTTATTTATTTTTGTTTTTTTTCATATTTTATTTATTGGAGTAACTCCTCTACTTCTTCAGCTGCATTTGGGTTAAATGTGAAAAACAATGTGAATTAAAATCAAAAAAAAAAAATATTTAATATTATATATTGTATTTAGTGGATGGTTGATTGATTTGGTTTGATTTGATTTGGTATGGTTTACTGTGGTGGATAGTTTGAAAAGTTATATATATTGGAATATTAGTAGTGGGCACTTTCTTCGTTTAGCATATTCGAAAATACATTATTTTTTAATCGAAGAAGTTTAGCCAATTCAATTGTATAAAATTTAGTTTACAACTTTTCCAATAAAAGTCATTTGTTTCTCAATCAAATAAACCCATTTTTTAAACCACTTTCCTTTGCTTAATTTGATTTTAAAAACTTTTTATTTTAATTTGTTTTCGAAGATTATTTTGTAAGAAAAATCTATAAAATTTTACTAAATTCTTTCCATGTGTCTAAAATCTTTCGTTTCTCGCTTTTAATTATTTTTTAATTGATTTTTTAAATTTTAAATAAATTTATTTTTAATTTCGATGATCGTTTGTATAATCGAAGTTTGAATTTTTTCGAAGAAATCTATTGTTTTTCGTTTTAATTTTTTTTGTTTTTTATAACTTTTTCCTAGTATTTTGTCTTTAAAATTTATAGTTTTTTGTAGTATTTGTTGATTTTGAAGAATTTTTTTTTAAGTTCGAAAGAAAATTTCTGATTCGAACAAAAAATTGCGCCCTTTATGTCGTGCCCAACACTAATTTCTCTTTCAATTTAAGGAGTAAAAAGCATGGGACTATTACATAGGCTGAACAACACTAATGTCATTTACAAGATACTACAATATTTAAATGAATTGATTTCGATTTCTCTTTTGTAAAGAGATTCGCATAATATTATATTTGCTATATGCTTTATACAATGTATTTGTGTCTCTGCATGTGTGCCAGGAATATTCTATTAAATAAAGGGTGGAGGTTTCGAAAAAAAATAGTATATAATGTATAAGTATAAGAAGCAATTGAAAGGAAGTAAGCGTAGAAAGTAAATAACTTACGTGTCAATGGCCTAGCGGGATGCTTTGACCACAAGTAACGATTCTTCACCGGCGACAAGAATGAATCACGTGCAATTGGGCTCGAGGCTCTGGGCACCGAGGTAGCGCGGAAGGGGATCAAGTCATCAACATCCCACCAGAAGGGATCACGTACAATTGACGAAATTGGCAAGTTTGGTGATGGGCTCAACATATCCCTGAAGCGGTTCCTTGGATGGAAGATTGGAAGACCTTTTTGATGTTTGTAGTTGATTAGTGTTTCACAGTTCCGAGTTGTTGTTGTTGTTGTTGTTGTAGTTGTGTGTGTTGCCATTGGTTTATAGTTGTTGATTGGTGATTTGTGCGTGCGTGTGTTTGTGTGTATGTGTGTGTAGGGTATTTTTATTGAATTAGACATTTTCATTTAAAATAATAATTGTTTTGGTTTACGATTTTTGCTTTTTTTTTTAGACTAAAAGTAAAAATTTTAAACGAAAAAAAAAAACAAGAAAAAAAAGAATTCAACGCTTTAAACAATTGATATTTTCCAAGCGTTAGAGTATTTCAATGTGGAAAAAATATCAAAAGTGGGTGAGCGCGCAGGAGGAGGGTACAATAGAATGGGTAAGGGAACGAGCGCCTTTCCTTATATGGCAGGACTAGTAGCAACCCACCTTAACCTGACAAAATAACAACAAAAAAAAAGCACTTGAAATGAAAAATGTATTTGTTTGATTGTTTGCTTTTTTGGTTTGGCAATCTTTCGAATTGAGTTCGAGTTTTTCTTTTTTGTAATTTTTCATTTCAAGGAAAGCGAGTAAAAGGTGAAAAGCATAAAAGAAATTGTTTGCATTTATTGCAAATCCGAGTAATTGCTGCTTAGTGATGCTGTTGGCTTTGTACTAGTTTCACTGTTTATTTCTTGGTTGGTTGGTTTCCGGGTAAAATGTGTTTTTATGTTTGGGATATAAAATTTTCACACTTTGTTAACCAATAATTTCCTTTTCGTAATTTCATTTTTCAAGGTTCAGACACAACATTTAAATATATCGAACGGAAAGTTTTTTTTTCTGTTTAAGCCAAACTTTCTGTTGCTTTTTCTTTTTTACATAAGTCTAAACATTAAAAACATTTAAAGAAATTGAAGAGAAAGAAATTGCGTTTTACCCTCAGCATCATAGGCGACTTCAGTGGGACGTGGTCCCCAACGACCGGCTTTGACGGGAGTGGGACTTGGAGAGCCGGCACGCTCAAAAGAGACATTTGGTCTGGCAGCTTGAGCTTCGGGCGACTTACGTTCAAAGAGTTCATCCAAAGGTTCCAGAGAGCTGGCGCGGAACAAAGGCCTCGTGTAGGGGGCCAAGCTGGTGGCACGATCGAAAACAGATGGGCCACGTGGTACGCTGCCTGCACGGTTCCAGTATGATGGTGGTGGCACATAGGGTTCACTGCCGGCGCGTGTATAACGGCTTGGACCAACTGATGGAGATGCTGAGCGACGTGCTGCAAAAAAAGAAGAAAAATAAAGCGGAGTGACCGCAAAGGTTTTGATACACAAATTAGCATGATAACATTAACACATAGTAAAGAAAGTATTTTAGAAAATATCCAATACTAGATACTAAACACAATTGTATTTAGCGTACATTTATCATAAAATTTCCCATGGCATACATTATGGCGCATTTTGTGGCTTTATCGTGATTTTTCTTTATATATAAATGAGTTTTGTTTGACTGGCAATTCAGTAGATTATAATTGTTATTATTTGAATATTTCTACAAAGTAATTTATTGTGACAATAAATTATAAATGTCACATGTTCAAAATTTAATTCAATTAAATTAAATTGAGTAAAATGTTTATAATTTGCCGAATACCGAAACATGGCAACATTTTAATTTATTATATGGAAGGTTATCTGATTTATGTATTTTCATGAAGTTGAAATTATATTCTCTATTAAATCTATACATAAAATATATTATGTAATCAAATATGAACATTTAAATAAATTAAATGGTGTTTATTTGTCAATTCATTGACTCTCAGATAAATGCTTTACTTAAACAAAATCGAATTGGACGAAAGAAGAATGTGTTTTCTTAAAAAGTAAAACTTTTTATCTCTTATCTCTTTTATTCGGACTACAGTGTTTTGTTTGGACTAACATTTTTTTCTTTTTTGGTTCAAATGAAATATTTTACTCAAATGAAGTGGATTTTTTTTTATCAAGGGATGCGTTTTTATTGACAGTTCTTTCATTTCCTACAATGCTTCTTCAATCTGTAATTATTTTTTTTTTCTTTACATAAAAAATTCTGTCGAAAATATTCCTTTAGAAATCAATAGAAGGTAAAATTAATGACTTATTTTCAATTTTTTTTTTTTTTCAATTTTAAACGAAATAGAAATTAAAATTTCCCTTTTTCTCTTTTTTTCTCTTTATTTTTTAGCAAAAATTTGATGAAATTTAAATATTAAATGACTTAACAAGTTAATCTTTTTAGCTTTTAATAAACTTTTCTCCTTAATTTACCATAAGTCAAGGCCAATTCCTAGAATAGATTGAGAAGGTGACAGCCCTTGAAAGAAAGCAATTTGAATGCATTTCAAGATGCCTGTCAAACTTTTATCTTATTGTTGAACTTTCATACCACTTAAAGAATGAATTTATGAAAATTTCATGTTACACGCAGACTATGGAAAACAGCAACTACAAGTACATTGGTAATTTCTTATTCTACTTGAAAATGGATATTTTGAGACCAAGAGTTTGTTGAAGTGGCCTCTTATTTATATATTACATAGTTTTAAGTTGTTTTTGAGTAAAGAATATGGAATCTTGAAGTTTGCATTTTGCAACTATACTTTGTAAATGTTCTTATAAAATAATGTGGTACAATATTTTTTGAAGTTTTTAAATAATAAATTTCTTTTCTTTTACAGCCACTTAACTTCACATAATGCACCACTAAGTAAGCCACAGGTAAGATGAATGTTTTCTAGATACTTTTATGACATTATAAAGGAGTTCATAGCTGACCTGTTCATTACATTCATAAGCTTTTGAAGCTCTAAAGTCCATAAGTAAATAAACGAAACTATTGAAGTATGTATTACATACTTCTAAAACTTTTATTGTGTTGAACACTTTTTTGTATATTATTTTGAATTTGTTTCCATCAAAACCTTTTACCCTTTGAAAATATCTCTACTGAACATTTCAGCACCTTAATATTAATAGGATCGTAACAATTACTTGTACATTACTTGTCAAGTACTTACTAGTATGATAATTTATTTAATATGTTGGGTTGGAAAGTATTGAAAGCGACCAAAAGAGCAATGAAAATTTATAAACCATTTTAATATTTCATCTTTTATTGAAAACATACAAAATTTTATTTTGATTGGTCACTTTGTTCTTTGTGTACAAGCCACTTGAAGTAGACATATCAGTATATTTTTTACAATAGAAATAACCGAATATCAATGATAAAATTCTTTGTTTTGGAAGGTTCATTACCAACAGAAATTCATTAAAAAATGGTGGTCTTAAAAGAATCTATTCCTTCATTTCCAACTAAGCATAGATGGGTTTTAGAGTTAAACATGGTCTTACAAACGTTGCAGATGAACCACGTCGGGGATGTCCAAAAATTGCAAATGCACCAGAAAGCATTGAGCAAGTACATGATATTGTTTGTAAAGATCCAAGTTAAACTAAGCAAGAAATTGCTGATACCATAAGCATCTCACTTGAATAAGTACTCTATATTTTACATGAAGAATTACATATGCAACGGTTGTTAGGAAAATAAGTGCCGCATTCGTTAACAATTCAAGAAAAACTGAATCGAAAACAATTGTCTCAGTGTAATTTGAAGCGTATTAAGCAAAATAAAACAGTGTTTTTGAGACGCTTTACAACTATGGATGAGACTTGAATCTAGCACCATGACCCTAAACTGAAACACGAGCATTTACAGTGAACTGAATCTGGTTGTTCAGCTCCAGGACACGGTAAAGTCGAACGATCGGCAATAAAGGTTACGGCATCAATTTTTTGGGATGCAAAAGGGATTTTGTTTATGATTTTCTTTGAGAAATGTAAAACATTTAACTCTGAATATTATTTCAACCTTTTGGAACACCTAAATTAAAAAATTCATAAAAAAAAGTGCTGGTTTATTGAAGATAAAAATCACTTTTTATCAAGACAATCCACGTATACACACAAGTGTTTTGACGATGGCTTAATTCAATGAACTAAAGTTCTAATTGCTTAAACATCCATTTTATTCACCAGATTTGGCCCCCAGCGACTACTGTCTCTTCAGTAATTTGAGACAATTTTTTCGTGAAAAGTGTTTTTCATCGAATGAGGAAGTTAGTATTGCAGTTGGAGAACAGTATTTTGCAGAGCTTCCGGAAAATCATTACAGAGATGATATAAAATTATTAGAAATCATTGGAATAAGTGTTTTGAAGTTAAGGGAGATTATATTGAATACAAAAAACTAATTTCTACATTCTATTATCCTTGCTGTCAATACTTTCGAGCCAACTTGTGTATACTAACAAATTTTACGGTCTTTTTCCATTATAATTTCTTTCAGTCACTTGCAGAATGAGCCACAAGTACTTATTACTTAACTTCATAAGTACATTGTAAATAATAATGAATTCTACAAGTAACAATGCCTCCTAGCAACTCATTAAGACCATGAGTTCTTAAAACTCTTAGATCTATGAATATTTCCTGATTATGTAATTTAAATTGAATTGTCTTCAAATATGAAGTCACCAACTAAGTTTGTTGGTACTTATGGACTTAAAAACTTTTTGTACTTCACTTTTTAAATATTCAATAGACTTATGAACTTGAAAAATATTGTAACATAGATAAAATCAACAGGTTTACTTCTGTTATACTACAATACTTACCACACAACTGAAAACCAAAAATACATAAAACAAATATCAACATTCAGAAGCATAGTGTACCAAACTGTGCACATATAAATTTGATAATCAATTACAACAGCTGGCCAATCACTTATTACAATAAGAAATTTTTACAAAAACATAGAATACATAAAATGTGTATACAATTACAAATACTGCGGGCACGATACAAAGTATTGTATAAGAGAATGTTGAAGTGTTTTGGGTTAACAAAAGTGTTTCAAATCCAATTCAATTAAACAGTTTGACAATTAGAAACATATCAATGTAATTGTGGTACTTGTTGTACTGGTTGTTGTTGGTGTTGATATTTTTTGGAAGATTTTATGAAAAAAAAAAAACAGAAAATTTACAATTCAAAAACACATAATTTTGTATAACAATTTTGTTGCAACTTCGTTAAATATTTCATTCTATTTTGTTTTTTTGTGGTTAATTTTTTTAATGATAATTTTTATTTACACATAATAATAATAAGTAATTGTATAATTGAGCAGTATTTACAGGCGCCGCATTGTGTACATATTATATGTATATGTATGAATTTCTATGTTTTTAGTAATGAGTAGAGAAATTTTGAAATTGGTAAAGTGCATTTTAGAATTGGTGAGGGGAGGACACAAACATTTATATATAACAAAGATATTATTATAATACAAATAGAGAAAAAGAACGAAAATAAAAATTAATTGAAATGAAAATTATAATAAATTAAAATAAAAATAAACAAAAAGAAAACGAAAGTTAAGAGAACATCATCCCGTTAAATATTTTAAAAGGCGAAGCTTAGAATTCTCAAAAATTAATTTATTAAAATCAAAAGTCATTTGGTTTTTTTTTTTATTTTGTAAATATTTATTTGGAGAAATGAAGTATAGTTTTTATTTATTTAGATAGAGGGAGAATTTGGTGTTTTTTGGTTTTGGAGGATATTCTCAAAAATATAAAAATACGTTAAACTCTAAAAAAGATGAGCTGATGATCGTAGGATAAATGTTGAGTTCAATCTGTTGCTTTTATACCTTTCATGAAATTTATTGGAAAGAAATAATTGAATAACCTCATTGTGTCTCAAAATCTGTATTTTACTCCAGGGTGATTATTTATTTGAATTACTTGTAATTTAGTTAGGATTTGTGTACTAAAAAGCCTAAGTTTATTTATTATGTGGAAACAGATCTCGAAGAAATCATAATAAGTATAATCTTTGCACACATATGTGTCACTGGTTATCTCCGAAATTGGAAGATATTGAAGATTTAGATTATAATGTTATGGTTTTAGGCTGGAATAAACATACATAGGTATGTCGAAATAGTTAAGATCAGATATCTGCACCACAGTTTGTGAACTAAAAACATTGAGATTTGTCAATTAGTTTGTTACTCCATTTTATTCATAAACATTGGACCAATCGGAAGAATGTAATGAAAATTTCCCCTCCTTATAGGTTATAGCTCCCACTTTCATGGCAGATATAAAAATTTATTATTTGCTCAATATCACAATTGTCTTTGGCCTCTCAAGAAAGGTATAAACTCATCGCCAAAAATTAAAATTCAAGACTTCGAATCTTTGTTTATCTACATTTTTCATCCAAAAATCGTATTTTTTCATGACTTGAGCTATTAAATTAAAAAAAAAAATTATTCCAAATGTTAACTTTAGTTGAGTATTTCGTAGTAAGTAGTATGATGATGATGAATAATGATTGACTTCGATAAGCGTAGAATTCCAGAGATGCTATGATGATGAATCTTAAATTAACTGATGAAGACGATTAAAAAGACGTTAAAATGTTCTTGGTTTTTGTTTTTTAATGTTTTTTTTTTTTTTGTTTTTTATAATTTTTATGAATGAGATTTTTACTTTATATTTTATGTTCTATTATTGTCTAAATTAAAATATATAATTTTGTTGTTTTTTTTTTTAATTTGTTTTTGTTTGTATTATATTGTAATAATAAAGAAATTATGGTTCATGTTGAACTCGCTCTGTTGTTGTTGTTGTTGTTGTATAATAATTAATAAATTAATTAATTAAATAAAGCATTTTTTTATTTATTGTACAATGAAACATTTAACGAATTATTGTTGTTGTTATTAATGTGATTTTTTAAGTTTTCCCTTCTTTTTTTTTTGTTTTTTGAAAAATATTTTTGTACAGACAAATGTTTAGAATTAAAATATTAAAATAAATTTATTATACATTAATTAAATAATTTAACAAACCTTGGACTAAAAGCTAAGCAAATTAAGATTGTTTTGAATTTATTTCAAAATTTTTCAAATTTTATATGAAATTTATATAATTCTAATATTTTTTGTTCTTTATATATTTTGGGTAGGGTATAAGCTCAGCATTTTGAGACCTTAATCGCTGTTGTTGTCGTTTTTGTCGATTGTAGGTCATAATTTATTTTTTTAAATATTTAAGTATACTTTCTGTATGAAAGAAAAATAAGGAGAAATTTAGAATTTTATGAATTTGTCTGCAAAAATCTCATGATGTTTCGTTTTGGATTGTGAATTTGAAAAAAATTCTTTCATTGATATTTATTTTTTTTTTTGTATGATGTTGTTTGTGGAATTGTTGATGTTCAATTGTTTTTTGTTGTTGTATGTTGCTATTTTTTGTTGTTGTTTAAAGTAATGATATCCGTGCTTACAATTTTGTAATTATATTTTCAATAATTTTCAATTTGTTTTGCTTTCATCTTTTGTTTTTGTTTTTCGTTAAAATGCAAAATTTCTTTAATCGAGTCGAATTTTTTACATGTCGCTGGTATTTTTTACGATTTTCACTTTGTTTTTCTTTTTGATGTATTTTTGATTTTTATGTTTTTTTTTTAATTTTTTTTTTTTGTTTTGTTTTTTTGTTTCTTTTGTATTTTGTCTTACACAAGAAATTTAGTATTCCTTACCCTTGTTGAGTTCTTGGAGCAACTTGTCCTCTGGCTCGTATTCCAAAGGCACAAGTGCGTTGGGTGTGAGTGGCTTGTCCTTCAAGTAGAGACCATAACGAGATGGATATCTATAAAAGAAAACAGATTAATGTTAATTTAGTTTTGTATACAATGTAAAAAAAACCCATGTTCGTATTAAGTAGTCCCTAATTTTCTCAGATATTCAGTCAAAATTATATATTAAGTCTTGTTTAAAACCTGATTAAAAATCAAAAGCCTTGACTTAGATTTATACTAAAGAAACTTCTTGACCACTTAATCTCTGTATACCAAAATGATCCAATAAGTTAAATTTTCTCTGAAAGTGACCACACAAAGTATTGCATGGAAAATATATTTAGCTGTGTACATTTCTCTAGTCTTGCACCTACAAAGTAGTCCCTCAATTTGTGACATATTAGAATTTTGTACAGTCTAGTTTTCATAATGTTTGAAAATACATAGACTGCACTCCTAACTTTCAATTCTCAAAGTTTTGAGCTTTCATGTTCCGTAACAAATTGTTAATAGGTTTGTTGGTGTGTTGAATGAGGATACAACTTTTTGAAAACTCCTTCTAGTAACTATATGATAAACTGGAGAAGTAGATGTTTGGAACTACAAATTTTGTATCATAATTTAACATATGTGATAAACTTACCTGCGTTCAATTTCTTGCATACGCTTCAAATGATCATTCCAGGCCTTCTCTGCATCGTAGTTGGCTGGAACTGTAAATATTTAAAATATGATTTAATAAAATATAAAATAATTAAATGAGATTAAAATAAAACAAACACAACATTAAATTTATAATATTATTCAAAGGCTTACAAGGTTTAAAAGGTTTGTTGATTGATTACTCATTCATTTAGTATAAGTAGTAAGCTCATAAAGATATTTTAGTTGAAGATATCCAGATACATACGTATTTATATTTGCAAGCAGTACAAAGCATTTATAATTAAATAGTTTTTTAAGGGAATAAATAGAAGCAAAAAAAGAAAGAAGAAAAGCATCATTTAGTAAGCAGTTTAAGAAATAGAGAAATATATTTAATGATTTGACATGCGTTTCAAGAAAATATGGATAAATGGATATAAATGGCAAATGGCATCATGAGTTGAAGACATGAGTTACTCTTAACCAATTTGGAGATATAACAAGGGAAGTGGGTCTAATATTGTATAATAATAACAACAATTTGTATACCTCAATTGGAGTAATTGAATTGAATTTGTTGTGGCTGTACCTACTAACTAAATTTAACAAAAAAAAATAAAGAAGAAAAACACCTTACTAAAAACAAAACAAATTTTGTTTGCTTTAACAAAAAAAAAGAAACACTTTTTCAGTTTATTCAAAAATATCACTAAGAATACAAGAAAATGACAAAACGTTTACAAGCACAACAAATAAATAAATACTTTTTAATCTTTCCCATATATTTCATATTAAAGAAATGTCTACATTTCTATGCTCTGTTGAGTAATACACAAAAATTTGTGTTCTAAATATTTTTAATTGCCTACAAAGTTGCATGCGAACGCTGAACGTTGAATATATTTCGATCGACATGTATAACATTTTTTTTTGTTTTGTTTCTATATAGTTTCTTATTAAGAAATTTAGTCCAACGACAATAATTTTATGTATATTCTGCAATAATTACAAAAAAAAAAAAGAGAAAAAAGAAAGAGAGAAAAAAATTGGTTAGATTCAAGACACAACACAACACTTTCAGACTATACAAATTCAACATAAAATTGGAAATAGGTAGGGTGTGTTTTTTTCGGAATTGCTGTGCTAAATTGTGTGCGTGTGTGCTGTGAGATATGTTGAATTGATCTTCTGACTGTGACTATGCCAACTGATTGATGGGTTTGTAGAAACCATAGAAACCGTTCATATTATAGATCTTAGTTTAAGCCTGAGTATCATTGTTAATCGTTTAATCTCCATTTATAGTAAAATGTATATTGAACTCAATGAATTGAAGTCGATATTTATTGAAGATGATCAATTTAACCATTTACATGATTATCATCATTGAGTCTAGGTATTAAAATAGACAAGCAAACCCTTCAGTTTATAAGACACTGGATTGAGTATTTGCAACACTTCATAGAGTTGCATTAGATATAGAAATAATTGCCTCAGAGGTCAACACTAAAATCAAAGTATCCTCTCTCGCTCAAACCAATCATGTGCTATACGCAACACTGTCAATAATCACACTGTCTTTACGAACATGTTAACAAATCAATTCTTGTGGTGTTGTGTATCAATCAATTAATGATCTAGTTGAATTCGTTAACACAGACATATAGAGTCATAGCAGAAAACACGAGTCAACATGACAGTATAGACACAAGTAGTTGATTGATTCGTTTTGAAAGCACACATGACTCATATTTATAGTGTGCACAGTGTGGTTGCCCACTGTTAACACTACAGTAGTGTTGACTTGTGCAGGGCTCTAAAATAAAGGAACCCTTCACATCTTAAGTTCATTCATGGGGTAAAATATACAATTGTGCATGGAAATGTATTGATACATATAGATGAAGTTGCTAATTTGATCATCATGAATGGTATCAATTTATCCCTTGTATGAGAACACTTCTGTTCTCAGATACTGGACTGAAATTTTGAAGCTTCATCCTTCATGGAGTTATATATGCATTATGCAAGAAAAAAAAATGGAAACTCAAAATCTCTTTACAGTAGATAAATGGAATAGATCAATTTAATAATTTCCATGATAATCATCAAAAGGATCAATAAACCCATTTCAATACTACAATACCTTCTTAAGATGGCACTGATACTTTACAAATCTTCATAGCTTAAAATATGAATTTCGCATGCGAAAAATATCATCAAAGTTTTATTAAATAAAAAACATGTTCATGATCAATTTAGGAATTTATATGATCTTCAATAAGGTTCTATAATGTATTTTTGTAGTGCCTTTTTTCTTAAGACGCCGGACGAATTTTTTTTTTTTTTTTTTTGATTGGGTTGGATAAAATAAGTTGTTCAGTTTGATTATAAAAGGTTGTTCATAAAATTTTCTATTGATATATTACATAAAAACCACCACCCTCTTTTAAGCTCGACTCCCTAAATTTACTCAATTTATGTATTTGTTTTCGAATTATAAGTATTATCTTTAAGTTTATGAAATACTTCCATTGAAGGTATAAATTCTCTCAGGCACTCGAGTGTCTTTTGTCTATAGGTAGAGCCACAAATTGGTCCTATAATAATGAAATTAAAATTTTATACATTTTTTTTAAGTAAACAAAAATCATTTCCAATGATATGCCAAATAAATTTGGAAACTTTGGTCTATTGGCAATCACTTTAAGGGATGTGTTTTGAATATTTAAATATTGCAGTGTACAAAATGTAGACTCTTCTCTAAGTGTAGAAAATGGAATGGATATGTACATACATATGTGTATACATATGTACATATGAAGGTTCTTAAACATTGAAACATTTCATTAACATCAACACATAACCTTTTGATGTCATTGACTTGTGGTCTCTCTCTTTGTTATATAACTAAAAAAATTTTGATAAATAATCCACAAACTTGAAGACATCATACATAGATATAGGACATATAACATAATACAAATGAAGACATTTGATCCCATATGGAAAAAACATCACAAAAAGTAAAAACAAAAAAATAAACAGAAAAAATTATAAAGAAAAAACCAAAAAGAAACCAAAAAAAATTATAAAAATAAATTTTCAAAATAAAAGAGAAATAATTCTATTTTATCACATTGTATAATTTTGCTGAATATAAAGAATAATTTTTTTGTCTAAATGGTTTTGTTGTTGGTTCTTGTGTTGTTTTTATTGGTTTTAGTTTTATTTTTCCTGTTTTGTTTTTTTTTTTTGTATTTTTTTTTTTGCCTATTTTTCACAGTTTCGCATTGACGTAATTTCTATGAGAACTGAGATTTTTTGATTTTATTTTTAAAATTATGAAATCATTTGAACAAAACAGACAAAACTGTTTTCAAGGTGCCAACCCCAGGAACATAGAATTCGAATTTAATTATCATCAAATGATTTTTCTTTAAAGCTTTTTCCTATTTTCCTATTTTCATGTGAAATGTGAAAATGCATTTCTGAACAATGAATTTTCGAATGATTGAGTGCAGCAAGATTTGAATGGCCGCTTTAGAAATTATAAAAATAAATATAAATTTAGCGAAATGATGAATCAAATTAATAATAATAATAATAATAATAATAAAAATAATACAAATATTTGTTTAAAGCGCAGCTGCAATTTATAATTAAAATTATTAAATAGTATTAAAGGCATTTATTGAAAGGTGCTTCATGTGTCTGTTTATGTTTTCTCTTAAAATAAATATTATTTTGTTCAAAATGAAAAGAAAAAGAATAATAGTTAAGTAATGACTAGGAATATCTTGACTTACTTGTTCTGCTATAATGATGATCATAGATGGCACGTGGTGAGTAGCCATAGGTATCACGGCTCACGGGCAAGTATCTGTAGCCATGAGATTGGACACGCTCATTGGCAGATGAGGGTGTATCGTAGATGCTCCTGTATGTGGCAGGCGAGTCCAAGTAAGAACTGTATGGACGGCTAGCTCTTGGTGTCTCATGAGCACGGATATCCTCGGATCCTGGGATAAACAACAAACAACAACAAATCAGAAATGAAATATTTAAAATGAGATATAAAAACTTATAGTATAGAAATTTATAGAATTCTTTAATAATACAAATATGTAATAAGCAAGAGTATGTTTCTCACTTCATTAGTTTTGTGCTATTTTAGATACTATTTGGCTTTTTGCCAATTTATTTGAAACAAAAAGATTTCCTTGCATTAGAAAATATGCTTTTCTTTGTGCTTTTTCTTTTATAATTAATTTTTATACTATTTTGCGCATGTTCACATTGCTGAAATACTTTTTCGAAAGCATACAGCATACAGCATACAGCAGATTGTTCTATCGTATTTTGTGTCTATTGTAGGGAAGCTCTATATTTTGTTATAAATATAGGTTTCATTTATATGTGAGAAATTTGACTTCAAATGACACCTGCCAAAATACTGTTGGCGCTATTTATGTTTATAACGAAACTAAAATATTTATAAGATCTATGAGTAGCTGCACATTAGTTCTGGTTACTCTAATTTCGTTTGCTCTTTATGAAGAAAAAGGATTTTAACCAAAATAAATTTATGTGGGTTAAAGAAGTTGGCATCTTAGGAATCAATTAATAATTGATTTGAAAAGAGTTTATTCCAAGATTAATAATAATGATTAGAATTATAAGAATGAAGTCTTTTGAGATTTTTCGGATTAAAACTCTAAAGCATCAACAGTCTGAGATGAAATCATTTTTCTTCATCTTCTCTTATTTTATATAGATTTGAGATTCATAAGATTCAATGAACATTACAAGTCAGTTCTCTTAGGCTTCTCTAGTTTAAGTTACTAAATATGATCATCAATTTTACATTTGCTTTAATGAAACTTACCCTTCAGAGATCTGATGTAGGATTGCCAGAATTTTGCCTTCTTGCTGGGGGTCTCATTGCGACCGATCATTTCCAAGTGGTTCTTGAACATTTTGATCGTTTAGTTTTTGTGTGATTGGTGATGGTTTTAGTGTTGTAATTAAATTCGTTGAACTCGTTCGCTGTAAACGGAAAATTTTTGTTCAACAAATCAGTACTTTTTCTCTCTTATTTGTTATTTCTCCAACATCATCATGAACATCACGCTATGTTATATATATATATTTTCGATCTATAGTTAATTGTAAGATCATTTTCTTATTTTATGCAACTCACGACGACGCGAAAATTGTATGCCACTGCGACAACGACAACGGCAACATAGAACGATCAATCCTATCTACAAAATATCTATTTATCTTACATAAATGTAAATATACCTAGCTACTGGTTGTAGTTCTCTATCTCTAATACTTATATTGTGTGTTTTCTATTTAGTGAGTTTCGTTTATTTCGAAAATAAACAGATAAAGTGTGCCACTTTATCGTTTGTTTCTTTTTTTTTTTATTGCGATGAACAAAAATTCATGTGCGTGAATAAATAAATAAAATGGAAAAGATATAAAAACAAAAGAACAGCGACAAGTTTTCAGCACGACAAGATCAATCACTAAAAATAAATATATCTACTATAAACAAGAGACGAGTATATATTTTTTTTTTTTTTTCTTCTTGAGATTATTTTCTTAATTTTTTTTCATCTTTTTTGCTTTAGTATCAAAAAATTTCACACTTTTCAAAAACGCCACAAAATAATCAAATGAATTGTGGTAAAACCAACAAAAAAAAGATACATATACACACATACATACATAATACACAGATACTTGAAGTCCGGGTAGTTTGAGATTAACACAAAATCATCACTCATAAAAGTCTAAGAAAGCTAGCAACTAGTTATGCTTGTGATAGAAGAATGTGTGTGTGTGTGGTATAAGTGTATCTAAGTATGTGTCTATGTTAGTGTGTATGTCTATCTATGCCTTGTTATGTTTCTATGTATGTGTGTCTATACACACATAGTTCTTCTATTTTTTTTTTTTTTTGTCTTTGAATCGCAACGTCTCGCGTCGTTAAAGTATCTACAGCTAGAAATTTGCGTTATTTTTAAATGTCCTTGAGTTGATTTGAAATATTTTCTTGCCCAGCATCAAAAACTTTTGCTGCTGCTTTTTAAATAAAATTATTGCTTTTGCTGTTGTTTTTTCCTTTTGGTTTTGTTTTTCCTTTTTTTTTTTTTTGTTTTTTTTTTGTGGGTTGTGGAAACATTTTAGGTAAGTTGAAGAAAAAAATGTTGCAATGTTATTCAAATAATTTATATATTTTCATATATTTTATAATTAAAATTTTATTATTTCATTTAAATTATAAAATTGAATTCATTAATTATTTATTAATAATTTATTAATTTTCATTTAAAAAAATAGTTTTTTAAAAATTCATTCATTTTATTTGTTTAAAATTTTTCAAATGTATCAAATGTCATAGCTGCTGATTATATAATCTCAAATGTCAATCATATAATATACTTTTTTAATTCATAAAAAAATTGTTTCTTTTCCAACATCAAAACACATAAAATCTTTTTCAAAATTCAAAGTATCTCTTTTGTTTGTAAATTGTTTTATTTTATTTTATTTTTATTTTTTCACAACTTCACTTTTATTTTAATTTAAGTTTCTTGTAAAATTGTTGTTTTCTTTTTTAATGCACATTTATAAAATTTTATTTAAATAATTTTTATCCATTCCAATTTTTAAATTTCAATTTGAATTTTCTTTTCTTTAAGTTTTTCTTACATTTTATTTACTCCTAAAAAATAGCGATCTATCCTCAACGAAGAATTTTTTCAAACTGCCAACACTTGAAAATCGAACTCACCAATTTCACTCGTTTTTCAAATCAAAATTCCTTTGTCGAGTACGTTGTCTGTCTGTGTGGGCAAAAGAAAAAAGCTTTTCCCACCTAAAGATCACACACAGATACACAGAATTGTATTGGTATATAGATAAATTTGTGGTTTTATTTCTGATTGTTGTTTTTGTTGAGCTTTTCTTTGGCTTCTACTATAGAAGGTCTTTGTCTTTGTGAGTGTGATCTTTTTTGTGGGCAGCTCCCACACTTTTCACTAAAAACGGTGACTGAAAAATCATACAATATTATACTAGTATTTGTTGTTGTTGATCTTTAGCTTATATACAATATAGGTATAAGTAGATATAATATGGTTATATACAATTCAGATATGTACGAGTATAGAAAATTTTGTTAATAATTGACTTTTTCGTATGTTTACTTCCACAGGAAATATACGCTGACTTTTTATAAGAAATGTATATATTTTTCCTGTCTTACTTTTGGGTTGGGTTCGCTTTATTTGCTCATCTCTCGCGTCATAATTCATTCAGAAATACGTCAATGGTGATCTTGTTTATCTCATTGAACTCTGCACTTAACCTATATGTAGGCTATTTTGTTTTTCTATCCAATCTTTTTAGCAAAAGATCTTTCCTAAAATAATTTTGATTAAAAATTCAGTATAGAATTAGTCGTCGATGATTAGGGCAACCACTCCCTTAACTTTTTTTTCGTAATATTCCACATTATTAGATAGTTTGAGAAGAAGATTTTTTCTCTTATCACAGAAATGCATCAATTTTAAAGAATAAAAAACTCACAGCTTGAAATTTCTATAACATATCCTGGAATCATTTTATTGCAAAGGATTAACATACAAAAAGTGTCTCAAAAATACGGTTATCAAATCGTGGAAAATTTCTCAATACTATTTTTATATGATAGTAACAATTCTTAGCTTGCAGCCCAGAGATTTTATTTTTTGACTATATTAAACCTATGAATTTTACTTCAAACTTGATCTCTTGTGGCAAACTTTATCTGTTGTAGGGATGCATGCCCACTTAGAAAATACATTGATTGATTCTCAAAGATATCGAGTCATTAACAACGATATTTTTTTTTTATAATATCGAATACATATAGTCAATATTATTTTATGCAGTTACAGAGGCGATGTAAAATATTATTATTATTAGTTTGAAAATGTTAAAGTTGAACTTTCAAATCATTCTTTTATTACATGGGCTTCTCATAAAATCTTCTTTATGGAATACACAAATGATACAAGTTCATCAGATTTGGTCGTTCTTTTGTTGCGCTTTAATGAAATCAGATAGACGTTGATGCCTTCGAACACTTCAATCCGCAGATGTTTTGCTAATCAGATCGAATAAATAGTAGAATTAGAAAAATAAGGAAATTGTATACAAATTATTTCTTAACTAAAAATGATAATGTAGAAATATTCAAATTTCTATTTCATCAAATTTCCCATCAGTATAAATGAATAAATATTGTATATACAATATCTTGTAGTACCCGATTGTCTCGATTGATTTTATCGATATATTGCAAAAATATCGAACAATTTTTGATGTATCGAATGATGGCATCCCTAATCCAATATAAAAATCCGTAAAATCGAAAAATAGTTTTGCTGATGCCGTGGTAAAGGTGACCGGATGAGTTAGTCGAAAATGTAGTGGCTTTTAGATTGGATGGAAATTTACAAATAAGCGATTCCGGATAATCGGATGGTCCTGGGATATATTTTAAATACCTATATACCAACAGCATCACTGATGACATGAGCAAATGGCGCCTCTAAGTAATGGATACAGCTCAAACCAAATGTCTTCAAAAAAAAGGGAGAAAGTGGATGCTATTGCCTGAATGATGATGGTATAATAATGTATAACACTGGAACAATAATTAAAATACCAAAATTTTGTTCCTTAGATTGTGTATTGATAAAGATTTGACCAAAACTGAGGAAAGACAATCAGCTCATTCAAATTTGCATCAAATGATTCATAAATAAATGCAAGTAGGACAATCTATGATATATTTCTTATATTCTGAAGATTTGACCAAAACTGAGAAGTCAAGAAAAAACAAACACCTCACTCAAGAAAAAATTGTAGAAATCAAGAGGAAATCTATGTAAAATAATGGATGCAATTGCCTTATATGAACGACTCTGGATAAGATCTCAAAGTATTGGTATAACCTCTAAACACATTTGTCCTATCCTATATACATTTCTATCGAATCATTGGTTGGGCATCAATTGGATCATATCAGAATGACATCAAAAACATCAAACAATCACTTTCCTTCCGAATGATTAGTAAAATGTAAATGTAAAACGTATTTGGCATAAATCAACTGAGTGCAATGCTAATGAAGCGTGCCAGAAAGTAAAAGTTGTTTTGAAATACTTTGGCACACGACAAAAAATAAAACAATTAGAAATTGTAAAAAAATAAAAAGAAAAAAGTAAAGGAAAAGTTCTTTGTCAGTTGCCAGGTATTTCCCAATTGAATTTTTGGGTCACTTTCACCAAAAAACAAACAAAGAAATCATCTACGTAAAACCAAACCAAACCAAACTAAAACCAAATCAAATCAAAAAACGATGCACTCGTCTTTCAAAGTCAAGTTCAAGTTTAAATTCAAATAAAACAAAAAATTATCTATTTTCATGTAAGAAGAAAATAAGGGAAACAATTTTCTTTTTGTTTTCTCTGTTTTCTGCTTCTAAAATAACATTTTTGTAATATTTTATAAACAAAGGAATAAACAAACATTTGTTGCAATGCAATGCAATGCAATTTGTTTATTTTCTGATGATGATAATGATGATGATGATGATAATGAAATGCAAATGAAGGAACTAAATCCATGACAGATAACAGAAACACAAAATTTAAAGTAAATGCAGACATTGTAATTATTTTTAATTAGCAGCTACACGTGTCTTTGTTTTGCTATTGTGTAATCATACTTATATTCCTATATACTAGAAATCTAATGTTATCATTTTAAAAGGTGAATATTTTTTCATAGCCAAATGGATTAAAATCTGTCTAAATAAATTAATAGATAAACGTGTGACTCTTATCCGCCCTTCAACCTACTTACGTTCAATAAACGCCCGAAACGTTCAAATATTAGGCGTTACCCGCCAAGGATAGACATTCATTTTGATTAAGCTTTTAGTCATGACTATTTGGGGTACATAGTAAATAGTCACATGTAGATTTAATGTTTCTTTTTGTCTTGATGAGTATATTGTCCAATTAAGACTCTAGCCAGGAAGGAAAGGAACAATCTGTTATAAAATTCATCTGTTTATTTTTCATAGGAATTTTATTTTGTTTAGTGTTTGTTTATCATGACCCCAAAAATGAAAAACACATTAACATATCACATGCTGTGCAAACGCATTTTGAAATGTAAACAAATTTGCATATTTTCAGTTGATTTTCTTTTTCCACTTCATTTTTGTTTTTATTTTTAATTATTTTCAATATGCCTAATTACACATGGCTATAAATACAATTGTTTACAAATTATATATGTAGCAGTGAAAGCTTAACAAAGAAATATATAGAAAATAAACTATTGTATAAGACAAACTATTGTCCATGGGGTTACTGAAGCTGAAACTGGTATTTGTTGTCCTTCGTTTGGTAATCCTAGTAGAGGAAATCTTTTCAACCGCCTGAACATTATTCATTGCTTCTCAGTGTATCCAAGTATTTCTTTGTCACCTTGACTAATTCTTCTCTGACAAAATGTGTGTTGTAAATACCGACATACCAAGATGCGTTGATAATATTTCATGACAACTTGTTTTAATAACTTTGCAATTTTTTAATAATTTAATGCTTGTACTGCCCGAAAATATTCATATGTCCAGACTAGTTTTAACATAACTTTATAGAATAGAATTTTGTTTTCTATAATCATATCTGATTTGGTAACAAGCAGCCAATACATTCTACGTGTTTTTTTGTGTTGGCCGCTTTTTGGGTGTGCTTTGCACGTAAGCCTGCGGTCATGGGGATCAGAAATAATACGAGAAAATGTACAAATATAATAAGTTTTTAGGAGTAAATAGAAACAAGTAAAAAATGGATCCTATTAAGTGAAAATTGTTGGAAAACTTGGAGTATTAAAAAGGAACCATTTATCTCAGATCAGCTCTTTATAGACTATTAAAAATTCTAAATGCGTACAGTAGATCAACCATAATTTTTGTAAGTTTTAGTGAAATGAGATTCCTATTTATTTACATAATAATGCTGGTCAGCTGTGTTACTATGCGATTATAAATATGAACGTCAAATTTCAAGGACTCCTCTACATGATTCTTGAAAGCCTGTTGTATGTTGTATTCATTCTACAACCTTTATCATCACCTTCCATCATACTTGAAGTCAGTGAGCTATGTATGCTTAATGCTCATTGTTGTTGTTGTTATCTGACCGAAAAAATAAATTCTATCATTTTCCACCTCATTATAACCCTTGTGAGTATCATTGGAAGTTATATTGGTATTCAATCTTATCCATTCTTCATAATAATCTTTCACATCAAGTTAGAGTCTTCATCTATATTAGTGAAAAAAATTAAACTTAGACAATAAACTAAATATCTATTATTTGACACTTGATAGTATGCATTTTGTAAACGACTTTGTGAATGCCATTCCAATCTCATCTCTTAATAGAATTATTCGGCCAGATGATGAACCAAAGCATAAGGCACGTGAAACGCAGAGTTAGCGTTCAGAGTCACCATTTATGTCGAGAGAAAATTTGTAGTCATTGGAAAAGCGAAGACTTCGAAGATTTAATATGGAATGCAGCATTAATTTTCAGAAATTGGTACAAAATAGGCCTGAGGACAAAGTAAAAAAAATATTTTCATTTATATTTTTTAAAAAATTGGAGATTATTGATAAATTGATTAAATGAATCATACACATTTTTTTTTTAAACATAATTTCTTTTAGTCCATTTTTTGCTTTTACTGTAAATGGGCAAATCACCCAAATGAATCATTTTGCCCCCATTGTTTACTCCATGATTTTATACGCAATCTTGTATTTATCCAAAATATTTGACTGAAGGTCGCACGTGCCAATTGATTTCTTTTAGTTATGGATTACTGTATATGGTGAGACAATTGTAGATATTTTGAATGCCATTTCATTCTACTAAAGACAGCCACTTTTAATTTTACTTTTAGTTTTGTTTTTCAAAGCTTCATTGTCATTTATTCTCATTGAAGTTTTGTAGATTCCTACCTAGAACAGGTAGACACTTAAGCATCTTTTCAAATTGTTGACAGCTAGCATTGCATTACATTGATGATTAAGTCATAGAAGTTCGAGCTAATGAAGAAACATTTTATGGAATTTTTCTCAAGATGCTTCTGCAACATGATTTGTTTCGAGTACCAGAAAATTTGAGTAATGGATGATCGAGTTATGGGCCGATTCCAGTCATTTTTATCAAACTCATTATAGCAAAATTTAGTAAATTTACTCTATTTCATATCTATACATTAAGTACTCTATAAAAATCATTGGAGAAATCATAGGAATAAAATATACAATATAATTTCATTCAATTGGGATGTATACTATATGTACCATATGTATGATCTTTACGCTCTGAAAATTTTCTTTTCAAGTTTTCCTTGTATTTTCTCATTTTGAAAAATCACAAATAATTGAAATGAATTACAGACACTTGGTTATTAAGGCCACACATACGAGCAATAAAGACTTGAGATGTTAATTAAATTAATTCAATTGCAGACACTTTTCTATACACAATCAATGTCAAATTTGGTTTATAAGAAATATATTATTGTATATATAAATTTACCACATAGTATATTTTACAATAAAAATTATTAGAAGAACAACAGATGAATCGCGTACAAATCGTTTAATTCATCAGCAATAAATCTATAGCTTACTTTTATATACAATATTACAATCTGAGTCCCTCAATCTCTCTGTTTATGAATGCACTTGAATTTGAATTATTTTTGATAATTAAGAATTTACATTTTATGATTAACAAATGAAAAATTTTATAAATATATTTTGTGAATGTCAAACGAAAATAAAAGCGAACAATGTCACAATCATCATCATTAAAAGATCAACATATGAGTAACCAATTCAAAATGGTTTGAAGCATTCATTGATTTATAAAGATGAGATACTCGTACTTTTCATATAGATAGATACATTTTATAGGTGCATATAGATGGATATAATGAGTCAGTTGTGCTGAAAATAATGTCAGTAATTACTTAATAAGAAACAGAAACAGAAATCAACATCGTCATTATTCTGAATACACACATAATCTTTAAAGAGAAATTATTTCACTTTTCAAAAAAAATTGGTGGCAGCTACAAAATACAAAAATATTGCGAAAATTAAGAAAAGCTTTTTGTTTTCTTGTTGTTTATACTTGTATGTACATACAAAAATTTGCGTTTGTGCTTATATTAATTTAACCTTAACATAAGCCACACCACCCACCTCCACCACCACCCTCAGTTAAAAATAAAAAAATGAAATGTATAATAGTTTTTTACTTCTTCTTTTTGTTAAAAAAATACAAAAATTTTTATAGAGACGTAGTAGATATAATAGAATTTGGTATCTTTCGACCACAAAGGATTTTGAATTTTTTTTTTTTTTTTTTTTGTTTTTGATTAACAAACTAATTGTTAGATTATTTATGTTGCCTCTACACGCCTTTCTATAAAAGATACATTTAATATATGTGAATATTTCTATCATTAATTTAAAGCTTTTTCTTTGTTTTTCTTTGCTTTTGTTTTTCATAGTCTTTCACATGTAGTAAGAAGACCCACGCATATGAACTTGAAAATTAATTCTCAAACAACAATATTATATACAAACATACACAAACTATGTGTGTGTACATAGATACACATAAATTGTAGAATACATAACACCTTATACCTATTATTCTAGCTTTTTTAGATACATAATATTTTCATAGTGTTTAGGTATCAAAAATGCTTATCCATTTTTCTTTTACTTTGCACATACATTCTTTTTTTTTTTTTTTTTGTTTTCGATGTTCGCAATAATAATTCATTTTTATTATATACAATATATTTTTTGTTTATTTTTTAACAAAGTTTTTACATATCATTTTGTTATTTAAAAATATATAAAACAGACAAATTCTTTTTTGTCTTGAAATGTGTTTAAGCTCAGAAAGAAGGAAATTTAATTTGTCTGGAAAATTGTAAGAAAAAACATGTTGAAATTCTTTAATTAACTTTTTTGCTGATTTTGTATTGAGACCAAATGATAGATGGGGATTTTGATTGTCTGCAGTGAAGAATTTAATTTATTTTTTATTCATAAAAATAATGAAAATCCAATTTGCAAATCACGTCACATGATCAAATCATTTTCAGATTTTTTGATCAAAATTTTGTTTAAAGTGTTTAAAATCTACACTAGAACTTTTATTGTCTTGATTTGTTAGCCTCACTATCGTCACTCAGAAAAGTATAGATCTGCATAAACAAACAACAAAGTACCTAGAAATTGAGATGAACGAGTGCGGATGATGATTGTTTTAGCAAGCCTGATCATTTGGCTATGTGATTTTTGATATGAACAGTGGTATTTTATAATAGCTTAACTAAGTAGCTATAATATTTTTAAACTAACGAGTAATTTGATTTGTATTTTGCAAACTCCAAATGGCTTATTGGCGCTCTGAGTGATTGATTTATTTGATTTATTTTAGTAATAAGCCAAATAAAATAAAAAGAGCAAAATTTGTTTATTTTTGATTGTCTAGAGATCACTTTTTGAATGGATTTAGTTTGACATGTTTCAATTCTATAGCTTAGAAGTTGTCTTTGTTTGTCTACAAAGCATAACTTGCTGATTTATTATCCTGAAATTATTAATATTTCAGCATCAGATATGTCACATGAAGCAAGATTTTTTAACAACTAGAGATCATACGATTTCTGTGAGAAGCAAATTAAACATATTAAAGTTTAGGCTTCATTTGCGCAGCTTCCTCGCACAAGTAAAAATATTAGTTAATTAATTGGAATATTTTAAATAAATTTTGATAATAAGTATCGCTGAACAATCCAAAATAATAGCCTACGTAGAATGTACCCTCTCTGGCTGACATATCGGAAAAAATCGTTGGAAGTGGTTCATAATTTTCTTTGGTGCAAGCAAACGGTCTGCAAAGCAGCGATTGATGATTCTCTCAATAAAATTATAGCTAATACTGTTCTCTATGCCAGCGAAACCACTTTCTAGCACAATATTTCGAAGGCTAAATACCTCGAACGACCAATACTGAAAAAAACCATGAACTTAATATGGGAAGGAATAATGAAAGACATAAGGTAATGTTTTCTGATGAAAAAATATATAATTTGGAGGGCGCTGATGTTGGTTCCATCATTTGAGAAAGGAGACTCATCAGTTAGATCGGTTTTCATAGCCAAGTCGGCGAAGTTGTAGTTTGAGGAGCTACTATTATGTCAGTTCTGAACTTCAATATTTATGTCCATATATTGTACAACATTTTTCAACATGACCTAGTATACACACTGCCTGTGTCTTTAAATCGTGGATCGAGAACTAGCCACTATTGACCTGATTAAAAGCTTACATGATCCAATGCCAGATTGAATTTTCAAGGTTATTTTAAACAAGGGTGGCTGAACTCAATACTAAAATCATTGACTACGATATATTTTAAATTTTATATTTTTTTTTTGTTTGTTATAAACATTTTTATGATTAATGAACACAAATAACCTATAATAATAATTATATCTCATTGATATTTATTTTTGTATTCTGAAGGACAATAAGTAAATTAATTATAAAGAATTTATTGACAGCAGTTCATGAAACCTATATGGCAGGTCTAAAGGCTAATTCCCCCTCCTGAAAACAATCGAATAAGTAACTTATGCTTTTGTTTTTAAATACCACAATACAACAATGTGACCTTGAAGTATAGAACTGAAAACCTCTTAGTGAAATAAAGTCAAAAACTTGTCAGTGAATGAAAGATAGGAAAAGAATTTTGATTGATGGGCAAACACAAAGGAACATGCAAAAACAAAAAATCTGAAAAATACAGATTCGTACAAAAATTTAAAACATTGTAGTACAAAAAAATTTACTTAATGCCAATTTTTTCAAACAACAACAGTGTAAATTTTATACCACAAGGGCAGCAGATTCATTTTTGTTGATAATTTTTTGTTTCTTGAATTTAAATATAATTCAATGTAGATTCAGAAAAATTTTAAATTGCACATTTAAAGTCAATTTTTCTCTTAACATTTTATGAGTTCAATCCAAAAAAAAATCCAATGGGAAATTTATTTCACTAAAAATAAAATTGTTTACTTTTATGGTTGGATTTCCTGAATGCGTAGCAACTTTATGATCTCATTACTGACGCCACCGAATCACATCCTGTTTATTAGATGTGATTCTATTTTATATAAACAAAATTGTATAACAACATTTATTTATTTATTGCTTTCGCCATTTAACAACAAGAAACCTATAAAAAAAAAAAAAAAAAGATCTAAAACGTAATTTTCTAGGAATTTTTTCATTAAATAAAAACAAAAAACACAAAAATTAAACTGCCTTTTATTTTTATGTATCGCTTTGTTTTCATTTTGGAAAATACAATAGTATTATAGGATTATAGTCTCTCTGATAATGCTGAGTCTTTCAACAGTTGTTCATCTGTCATAAATGAATTGTTGAAAATGCCATTGAAAATGAAAGTTTGACTTTTTGTGGTTGTTTTGATAATATTTTTATATAATACCATTCACATAATGTCATACAAAAGGGTATAGTGACTTTGAAATGATGTTTGTAGCATAAGATATCAGAGACAAGCCTGTCTTCTATTCATCAATTTCAATCCAATCTAAGCCTAAATGTCTCAAATCTTTGTATCTCTTCTTATCCTTTAATGTCATTAATTCGATTTGGAAAGATTTCCTAGAATTATAGTATGGGTAGCAACCTTACAGACATCATATAATTTTTCAACATAGGTATGACAGAAATATAAGCCATACACCATAAGTTGCTCTTAAAATTATGCCATACGAGTACAGTTTGCAGAGATTTCTAAATGCCTAATAATCTAAACAATCATCTATATTCATGGGCTCACCTAGAAGAGATCAAATCAAAAATTTCCTGCAGCCTAGAGGGGCAAGTAAGGATACCCAATTCAGGACTGAGTATTTAATACTTAGTTCATTGTATAGATGGGAGCAGGGGAGCTGTCCTTTGACACACCCATAATCATATCACTGTAAATTACCTAATTGTGATCAAAAAAATGTGATTGACACACTTTTTCTTAAAATTTCTCGATCTGTATGAAATGTATTAAAGATTCAGATAAAACTTAATATTCTTTTATTTGATCTTTGTATTTTTATATTAGTTTTTTCTTGTAGGCGTAAAATTTTTGTAAATTTTATAAATGTCCACTAAAAGCTTCTACTTATATTAAAGAACATCTACATTTCACAACATTTTAGTCAGATGTTTGTAAAGCAATAAATTTTGAATTTAGGACCAGACAAAGTTTTGTATACATGATCAGTCAGCATTGAGAGGGAAATGGAACGAACTTAGTATCACTGGATGCCTCAGTTCATGGAATTTTAATATGAAATTTTGTATTAAATCTTTTTTTTTTTGTTTATTGAGTAATGCAGATCATTTGTAGGAGACATCATGTTCCGACCACCAGAAGAAATAGCTACCATATGAAACGATAGTTCGAACTATGATTTTTTGTGTTGACCATTTTATATGAAGTGTATTAAGTGTTTGATGAGACCAAAGTTTGCTTTTGATTCTTGTCTTATTTCTTAATTTGTATATATTAGAAATACCATTTAAAGCTATGTATGTAACTTTTTAATGTAATAAGTGTGCAAGATACTTTTGGTTGTATGTATGTACTACGTACTATATGAATGTAGATAGAAGAGATTTATTTGTCGCATCAACAATTTTGTAAAATGTTTGGTTCAACACTTCTATTATAATACAATAAAATCTACAATATATTGTAGCAACAAAAGTATCTCCCATGGCACCACTTGTTGTCGACTGCCAGGCTTTTCATATTCAAATAGATGCATATATGAATTATACATACTTAGTTTACGAGCTGACGTCAAATTTGAAATAAAATTTTCACATATTTTGTTTATTTTTATTAAATAATAAACAAAATTTATTATATAAAATCATATATTTGTTTTTTCTTTAATAAATTAAGCATTAAAAATGTAAATAAATTAAGCATGACATGAATGTGCATGCATTAAACACCTCCAACATTTCAAGAAATTAAAGGAAATTATGTGTTTAAGGTTAAAAAGGCTAAAGGAAAATTGTAATTTACATTTTATTTAGGAAGGAATTAATTGCATATTTTTAATTAGTTTTTATATTCACATAAATGCCTCTGTACATGAATGAATGACTATTGTAAGACATCTTTCATTTCTACAGATTTATAAAAAAAAAGTACAATGGAAAGTAACTTTCTACATCTAAAAATTTCTTGAGAATAGAGACAAATACATGACCATTCAAAAAACATCTCATTTAAATCCATTTTCCAGTTTATTTAGGAAAAAAGCACAATAATTCCTCGAATATTGTAGCAATCAACGAATGATCAATTCTCCTAGAATTTTTTTATTGTCATAAGTAGTACATATATGTAGAAAGACCTTTCAGCTTTATTATCTGTAATATAAAAAACAAGTTGCTAGGTTTACTTATTCGTAAGAGACTAGTCCTACTTCTGGCAAAAAAAAATAAATATACTCTAAAGGTACCACCTTCTTTGTACTTCGTTAACTACTACAGAAATCATTTTCAAGCGCACCCAATCTAAGCATCAATTGCCTTATATAGAGTAGTAGTAACCTATTACACATTAACCATTGCGCATTTCTCTGAATAAACCAATAAAGAGCTTCAAGCAAGAACAGAATGAAATTGAATTGAATTGTAAAAATACCGATCGTATTTTCATACGGTTTTCACCAACGGATGGAGTGCTTCATCAGAAATGTTTTAGGTGTATAAGTTATTATAAGGTTTTGTATAAATTGCATGAAATATGACGATGACTGTTGAAGCAGTGCATCTATTAATGCAGTGTGATGTGGTGAAGTACTTCGCTTTTGATGAAATGTATTTGTTGGACTTATGGGTTCACATGGACGTTTCTTAGCTATATTTGAAGTTGATAGGTGTATCAATTATATATCTATGACTGTTTCTAACATTTATAGTTCTTCGATCCAAATTGAAGTGAGAAATGTCAAGATAATTGTTTAGCGACTGTCGCTGTGTGTAAACACAAGCACGAGACACCAAAGAAGAATCAACGATAAGTCTACGTTTTTTTTTTTTTTTTTTTGGCAAAATTGAAACCAACCGACAGTCGAAGTTTCCTGGTGCGTACTCGAATAACTTAGTTGTGGAAGCTTTACAAATGTATGCTTTATTTTTATTAATCCATTTTTATAGCATACTTTTAGGTGAAGCTTTATTTTAGCAATTAGTTTTGCTTTTCCGAAAATTCACATTGCAATTCCATTCCATTTAGAATTTACGAGCATTTAAAATGTTTTCTCAGCGTAATGCTTTCCCTCCTTCTCCCTCCGACATACTTCATGTATTTATTGGCTTTTAGTTGTAATAGAGCAAAAAAAAATTATATTTATTAAACTGAGCTCAATAAAACATATAGTTTATAAGCAAATACATAAACAGCGAAATAAAAATGTAGCAATAAAAACAAATGTGCGGCTATGGTCCCAATAATAAGTAATTGTATTATGATGTGTTAACATTTAAAGTGTAAAACAACTAAGAGATTTTTTAAAATAAATAGAAAACTCATCACTTGAATATAATATTTGCTACAGGGAAGGTGATGTGACCTACTCACTTCAAAAGATAGTACAATAGTATGTGGAGCACTATTACTCAACAAGTTAGAATATTATGCAAAATATATTCAGAATTGAAGAGAGATTTTTTCACTACATACTTAAGAATATAGGGAACCTCTTAGTGGCGCAACCTGGTATTATTTAAATAAATGAATGAAATGAATAAAGTAATTAATATGACGGTTTAACAAATAGATTTGTGGGTGGCATAAGTAAACATTTTGATGAGAAAGTTAAACGTGGCTCAATATGACTGCCATCATTCCTGCTCTAAATGAAATCTTCTTAGGATCTATACAAGGGTAGCACAATAAATCTTTTACATGCACAATACCAGAGAAACTTACCTATGTAATTGTAAAATATGGGGGAATACAAGTGTTTTTAAGACCAATTCTCTTTGTTGTTTATCTTTTATTCATTATCATTATAGAGATCAAATAGAGCATAAAGTAAACATGAAAAAAATATATACTTTGACACAATTCCTTTTCCTTTTTAACAAAAAAATCTAGTGGCTTCCCTTACCATATACAATATATACTTATTAAAATTTAAAATAGAAATATTAAATCATTTTAAAACGAATGCAATAAAGTCAAATCATAAATACATTTTGTATATCATCATACTTTCTTTTTTGTGTATTTTACAATTGGTCAAAAAGGAAAGTAAAATTTATGACATCATGAAATACAACGCTTAATTTATGATATTTCCTTATTTTTTATTATTTCGTATTGGAATTCGCTTTTTATCTAATCTGAATCCTCGAAATTCAAAATGGCAAAGGGAATAAATTTTGTTCTTGATATTGTTGCAGGACAGATGGGTTGGGTTGGTTGATCATCATAAAGATTGAAACGGGTAAAATATTAATGTGTTTCCTGTAAGTAAGAATAATGGATTTTGAAAGTGTGCTTTTTTTTTTATATTCATGCACCAGGCGATTGAACTTTTACTATATCCAATTGTGTCGGAAAGGAATACAAGTAATTTTGTGTCTGACTTACTCACTTGATTTGGATTCAAACTGAACAGAAATCACTATACATACTATATTGCAGATTCTTTTTATATCTTTGTTAAATTGTAGTAGCATCTGCTGTTCTTTTGAAATGAAAATAGCCTACAGTAAGTAATGGTCGGTAAATTGTCATGGCTACGTCACTCCAGAGCTCAAGTATTTGTAGTTCAATTGGATTTCATGGAAACCAATAAAGTATCTTCTATGTAGAGGTAAGCATACGAACTTAGAAAACGCATCTGCAAGTCATTTGTTGATTTCCTTATTGTCCTTTTTACATTTCTCTTACTGAATAACGCACTAATTTTCTCGCTAGCCTTGCTTTCGTCATACATTTCCTTGCCATTCTCCATTTCTTCTTACTTTCTCTCTCTCCTTGAGCTGAATGCAGTGATTTCCTTTCAATCTACACTGATTTACGATGTGAAACATTCGTGCTTGCGTAAATGCTGTACATACATACACATCTTTTTGTATCCTTGTACACATTCTTGACAATTCCACAGCAAAAGTGCGACATGTCCTGAACACTATTTCAACCGTAATTACATTGCCATGCAGGTTAAAAAAAAAAGTACGAAGAAAGTATGAATAGGGAATGTGTTGAAGAGTGTGAATTGGAAAAGTATTAAAGAAGCAGGCGACGACGAGAAGACGAAGAAAGGCAAAAGCAAGCATAAGAATAACTCAATTTACTCTTGGTAACAGTTATCTATAGCTTTTCGCACATTCATACTACGCCATGCATTCAAGAATTGCAATTGCGACTACAACTTGACAACCTTGCTAGACTCGCCCACGAACTATACTCGTATAAGATTTCTTTGGCTTTGAATATGCATTTACACTATGGAAAATCTTGTAAGACACGCACATACACATGTTTTAGTATTTTGGGTTGGATTTACTTGTTATTTATTAAGCGAAATAACCTTTGAGTGCCTGTGAAAACTATGAATATCCAATAAACTGCTGCTTAGAAACCATGTTCATGTTGCATGGTTCAAGCCACTTGAATGCAATTTAATTAGCGTTGATTGTATGAATTTATGTTCGAAGAAAATAACTAAATAAGTCAGCAAGTAAGCAAGCAAACAAGTAAGGAAAATGCCAAAGAAGCCAAGGAGAATTTGTACCAAGTGATGCCAAGGAACAAGCAAGGATTTCAAGCATAGGGTGGCTTGACATGGCGTGGGCGGCGAGACATTCCCTTGTAACTTGGCACAAATAATGCGACGTAAATAAGACTTAAACTTGACATGAATGAAGAAACAAACGAACGAATGAAAGTATCGTCAAAAGATTACAATTATTATCTGTTAAAGATATGTTTAGAGTATAGAAAATAATTTCTATCATAAGATTTGTAAGTAATTTCACATTGACAAATAATTGGGCGCTTAACATAAGCTTAAGCCTTACAAGATCTAAGACAAATGTACGAGTACTAAAGTCTCTAAATAAATACGAGTATGCTACTCAGTTCCAAAGTATAAATCGCAATTTAATTGGAAAACTCATTGAAAAAGTTTCAAATTCTAATACTTGTATATATGAGTCTCTGTGTGTGTGTTACACCGAAACACCGAACCGAAAAAAGTTATTTTAGTCGCCCACAACTTTTTGTATGCGCAATTATATTTTATTTATTTAATTTCTTTTTCTCAAAATTTATGCATGAAAGTGAATTTTCAATGTTTCATTCAGCAAATAATTGTTTTTTCATTGTGAATTTTTTGTTTAACAAATTTAATTAAATAATAATTGTTTATTTCATAATACTTTATTTTCTCCTAGCGACATGTTGCACAAGTGGGTGTTCTTTATCAAGGATTATAATGGGGAAAATTGCATACAAAATAAATATTTTAAATGAAATAATACAATACTATAAAATTAAGACTGAATGCTTTGAGGGTCAATCAATTACTGTATGAAGGCAGATGACATTTCTAAGGGAAACTGTCATTAACTTCCTATAAGTACAATTCTTATCTCAAGTACACAATTGCAAGAAATGCAGTCAGACTCCGGGAACTGCACCATCTTAAGTTCTGTGTTGCGAGACACAGCACTACAAGTAACTTGCTTAAAAGCTGATAATGGAGAATATGACAACTAAGTGTAGGAACTGAAATAGAGGGCCAATTTTATTACAAGATTAATGGGTAGGAATGCAGACAATACGTGCTTTCAATCAGACGGCTCCAAGACAGAAGAGGGAATTGGTGCTGGCATTTTTACGGAGGAGCTAACAGCCCAACTATCGTACCTTCTACCTGACTGATGAGGTTTTTTTCATGCGGAGATCTATGATGTATGACAAGCTTCAAAGTTAGTTAATACCGAGGGGCAGACCGATAGGATAATATCGATTTACCTATGTTGACAGTCTATCAAAGCTCTGTCGGCCCATAGCATAAAAAGCAAAGCCATCTGTAGCACGGTGGAGGTTCTAAGGCTTAGAATCTAAGCCAAGATCGGCAGCACTCTATCATGTGATTTTGGGTGCCTGATATTTCTGGCTTTTCCGGTAACGAGCTGGCGGATGAGTGTGTGTGCTTGTTTCTCTAACAGTTGCTGACATTCACAGAACTTTACAAGACATTCTTTCAGAGCTAGATGCAAAAACCGAAGAGCTTAATGGCAAATAAATATAAATTGAAAAGATTTCAAAGGATTATTACTTTCTTAAGAAAATTATAGAAGGTCATACAATACTAAAATATATAAAATTTACTTTAAAAGTGAATTGATATGAAAATAGGCTAGATGTTAAAAGAAAAAAAAAACTTAATACAATATTTTACTTATACATACTTTTCTTTTGTTTCTTACATATTGAATTATAAAATAGTTACCAGGTACATTTTTTTTTTTTTTTATTCCAATTAATTTCTCTTGCATTTACGTCTTTGTGGGCGTGTGTTTTTATTTGAGTAAATAAGTGCCACACGCGCTTTTCATTGCATCTTTTATTTCTTTTCATATTTTTATATAAAAACACATACAGCATTGACACTTTTCTATGGTTCATAATCCTCGATTGACGTTGTTTACTTTATCAAAGTGCTGACAAATTGATGAAGGCAAAACTTTATGACATTGGGTACAGCACAGTGTCTGGAAACTGGCATCAGCCAACCACATACACTTCCATCGGAATCATGTCATACTTGATGATAAAGATTGATTAATTTAACAATATTTTGAATTAATCAACCACTGTGCTTACCTTTCGACAGTCATCAATTACTTAGAAGTCTACAAAGTCAAAATCAATTTTCCAACGGGTTCAAATCATTTCTTTTCAAATATGTTCAATTAGTATTTAATCATATATCCAACAAAATCATACAAATAAACGGATTTCATTAAACTTTAATTAAAAAATAAAATTTTTAATTCACTAGAAAGTTTTCGAAAATTACAAGTACATTATAAACAGAAAATCCAAAGCAGATTGCATTTTTTTAAAATTGATGAAATATTTATAGGTATAATAAACAATCGTAAGTTGTGTTAAGTTCATAATACTTCAAGATCAAACCTCAAGAAATGAAAGAATGTAAAAGTATCTTAATAACATAATATACAAAATTTTCCATAGATGGATATAAAGATTGAACAACGTAAGTACATTTGCACGAAACAACATAATACTAAGTAACAATACTCTACAAAACTCGTATATCAATAAAGAAATAGGAATTTTATATAGGTATTTTGGTTTACTTTAGATCTAATTAACTTAGAAAAGAAATTTTATCAATTTGACTGTGCTTTACAAGTAAGTATATTCAAATATAGAAAATCTAAATAGAATTCCTTTGTTATAGTTAAAGAGGTGTTCATTCCTAGAGAGATCAACTCTTCCTTCAGTAAGTAATTTAAGACTTGAATTGTTGAAGAAAGTTATAAAACTTCAGATAAAATTTTACGAAGCATTGATTATCGCTCTCAGGTACTTGCATGATTTATGATATCTTAACTAACATTTCAAAATTCGTTACCAAATGTTTTTAATACAGGTGATTTGATCTACTGATCTACATATATTCATTCATGTCATTAATTATTTAGATATTGATTTATCTCTAATACTTATGTATAATAATGTATAATATTATTTTGACATGTGGTAACATTTCATCGTTTGGGACTTTATATGTACAGTAAAATTCCCCATGGGCGGACAGGCATAGTTCTGGATAAATTGTCTGGCCACGAATGATGACCGCCTAGGGATATATTCACCTGGAATTCTTGTCAGATATTAGAGATTTTACTGTTGTTGAGGAGCGGAGCTATTAATTCAATTCAATTCCGTTCTTTAATTTCTCAAATGGCTTTGCTTGCAATCAAAATTTTATTTTTTAGTAGCCCAGCAGAAGTTCTTCATGATCACATATAAAAGTGTTTAGAAAACCTTGAAAAACATTAAAACCGACCAAATATATTTAAACATTCTACGCAATCTATATCTTACATATTTTTTTATTTACATGAAACACCTGAGCAATGTCACAGAGTGGTCCAACATATACTTGAAACATTCGAATGTGAAGAGTATTACTCACCTGCCTTTCTTGATGTGCGTGAGGTGTTTGATAGAGTATTGCACTCTGGACTGCTATTTAAACTAAAGAAACTTTTCCCAGCATCGTACTTTCTGGTCATCAAGTCTTACCTTGACAAGAGAACATTCTATGTCATATGTGAGCGTACGGAATCGGACATTAAACAAATTAGAACTGGAGTGCCACAAGGCACTTCTGAGCTCCCGACTCTAAGGGTTGACAACATGACGATAGATAGATACGCTAATGACATAGCCCTCCTGGCATCTCAGCCTGACCCAGCCACTGCCTAATCAATTTTGCAGAACCAGTGAAACATAATTGAGCCATTTCTTAGAAGACGGAACTTTGGCATCAATACAGACAAATATTCATATGTCACCTTCACTCTCAGTCCAGCCACACTGAAAAAACATACACATCTACGCTACCACCCAATGGATCTACCTTTAGATCACCGGATGATTAAGCAAAGGACTTCCCAATGATATAATATAACTTGTAACTCCATGTCAATCTTAACTAAAAAATTCGCTGATTGTCCTCATTTGGAGATTTTTTTTTTTTTTCACTTTTATTAATATATTAACGTCTTAAGGAAAGTCACATGTGCTTAAAGGAAAATGATGCCTTAAGTTTTTACAAAATCTTTATGAGGAGGTCATTTAGGTGAAGCCGTTTTAGCCGACGAGGAGCTCTGTTGTGAATTAAGTCCCTTGCTAGGGGGTTGCGGAGAGAGAAAATTAAAAAATAAAAGACATTAATAAATTATTTCTATTGTATAATTTTCCAATCTTTAGGTTTGCAAGTATATTTTCGGATCTTTTTTTTTATAGAAATAAATATTGAAATAGAAAGACTAAAAAGTTATCATTTTATTAATTAAATTTTGCTCTCGGTGCCTTCCTTTAAAGTTTTGTGAGATAGATATTTTGACATGACGATGATATGGGTTAATGAAATAATTCCATAGATTCTTCCGTGCGAACAATTAAGGATCCTTAATTATTTAAGCATTAATTTATACACTCGCATTTTAGAACTAAAACAGCAAATTTTAATAAAAAAAAATGTTTTTAAATTACAAATGCATTAAGAAATGATTCAATGCATTAAATTATTTTTGGAATTGTGTTTATTTAAATTGAAGTATAATATTTCTATCTTTTGAAATGAGATCTTCTATCTATCTTAAATCTAAAAATAAAATTATTTTCAACATTAATCAGAAACTTTATTAGATTATTTTTATATCTTTCTCTTTTTGCAGACAACAAATCACAGACAAATTGTCACTTAGTCACTTATACAATATATTGATTATGCTGATCACTCATAATACTTAATAACCAACAATTAATTAATTCAGATAATAATTAACTGAGAAAGGATACACTAAATAATTCCTTAACACGATAACGAGACCGTCAAACACAGATTCACACATAAATACACAGATACTAATACAGACATCCAAAGATGGATATGACATTGTTTCAACCCAAAGGCAATTAATAAAAGCCACAAAAGCTTGGTGGCTAAAAGCACAAGGAAGAAAGGACTAAACGCAACGCCATCGAAACAACAAAGCAAAGAGGAACTATTACAGTAACAGCAACAAGGACGTGAAACCACATCAAAAAGCAAGCAAAATGTATGGGCTGCTTTTAGAAAATCTCTCGGAATACATTAAATCTGTGTATGGAGAGGATAAATGGGAGGATATACGGCGGCAGGCAGGCATTGATGCGCCCTCCTTTAGTGTTCATCAAGTCTATCCGGAGAACTTGTTACAGAAACTAGCCAAAAAGGCGCAACAAGTAAGAAGAAACATAATTTGTTCGTTTGTTCAGTCAGTGTGATGGTGTTGATAGCATGATTAATGCGTTTGTTGACCACCGACATGACTCACACGTATGGTCAAAGGAACGCATCAATCAAGATTAACATGAGAAGCTTATTAAATCAAAATAGTAAAACTTATGCATATGCGTTCCTTTGATCTCTTTTTTTTTATTTTTGATAATTAACTCTTTTCTCCTCCTTCTCTTCAAAAAAACAAAGGTACTTGGTGTGTCCGAACGTGAATTCATGGACCAAATGGGTGTGTATTTTGTTGGTTTTGTTGGTCAATATGGTTACGATCGTGTACTATCCGTCTTGGGACGACACATGCGTGATTTTCTCAATGGTTTGGATAATCTCCATGAATACCTGAAATTCTCTTATCCTCGAATGCGTGCACCCAGTTTTATATGTGAAAATGAAACAAAACAAGGCCTGACATTACATTATCGTTCGAAACGACGTGGTTTCGTTTATTATACCATGGGTCAAATAAGAGAGGTGGCTCGTTACTTCTATCATAAGGAGATGCACATTGAGTTGGTGCGGGAAGAGATACTCTTTGATACTGTGCATGTGACCTTTCAGTTGACATTCGATAATCGAGCATTCACACTCGCCTCGTTGGCGATGACACGCGAGGAGAAACATTTGCCCATCAGTGCTCATGTGCTATTCGAGATATTTCCATTTTGCATCGTATTCGGGTGAGTTGGTTGAATTATTGCCATTGCCACTATATCATACCATACCATACCGAGTGATGAGGAAGAAGTCAATTTATTATGAAATGTCATAAAGATTAAAAAGCAATACACTTGTGCAACCGACCATCATACACTATAACGAAGTCATTTCAATTTTGCAATTGCAGTGCCGACATGGTTGTGCGTAGCATTGGCAATTCACTGATGGTCATATTACCCGAGTTGCTGGGCAAGAAGATAACCGCTTGGTTTGACTTGGTGCGCCCCTTGATTGCATTCAAGTTTCAAACTGTGCGTATGATAAATATAATATAACCTAATTGGTTCCCTTTTTATTTTACTAATCCCTTCGTTTCTTTAATTAGATATTGAATCGTACGAATAACATATTCGAGTTGGTTACAGTAGATCCCGTGACAGAGCGCGTTGATGCAGATAATGAAGATCTACTATTGCATGATGATGGTAGTGAGCCAGAGAAATCATTACGTTTAAAGGGTTTGTCTGCTATTTTTGCAATTGATTGCAATGTTTTCTATAAAAAAAATGTATTCATTCCCAATAGGTCAAATGGTCTATATGGATAACTGGCGCATGATTATGTTTCTTGGCACTCCGGTAATGCCTGATTTGACTTCATTGATTACAACCGGTTTGTACATCAATGATTTATCAATGCATGACTTTAGCAGGTAAATTAAAGAAGTACATAGATGACTTGATATCATTGCCATTTAAATTTAAATTATAGAGATCTCATGTTAGCTGGTACCCAACAATCAGTTGAATTGAAATTGGCATTGGATCAAGAGCAACAGAAATCAAAAAAATTGGAAGAATCCATGCGTAAATTAGATGAAGAGATGCGACGAACAGATGAGTTGCTTTATCAGATGATACCGAAGCAAGTGGCAGATCGTCTACGGCGTGGAGAAAATCCCATAGACACTTGTGAGGTATGAATTCCTTTCTTAATTAATAATAAAACGTACTCATTTAAATCCATATACCCCACAGATGTTCGACAGTGTTTCCATACTCTTTTCGGATATTGTTACCTTTACGGAAATCTGCAGTCGTATTACGCCCATGGAAGTGGTGTCTATGCTGAATGCCATGTACTCTATTTTCGATACACTAACCGAGCGTAATTTCGTTTATAAAGTTGAGACAATTGGTGATGCTTATATGGTTGTATCGGGTGCACCAGAGAAAGATGCAAACCATGCGGAGAAAGTCTGTGATATGGCGTTGGATATGGTAGATGCTATAACTGATTTGAAGGATCCCTCCACAGGGCAACATTTAAGAATACGTAAATAGAATCTAAATGCATTAAAATATTTGAAAAATAATTAAATGTGTGTTCAAAGGTGTTGGAGTTCACTCGGGTGCCGTCGTTGCTGGTATTGTTGGTCTCAAGATGCCACGTTATTGTCTCTTTGGTGATACGGTTAATACCGCTTCCCGCATGGAATCCACTAGTTCTGCAATGAAAGTACACATTTCGCAGTCTACTAAGGAGTTAATTGGACCGATTTACAAAATATTGGAACGTGGCGAAATCGATGTCAAGGGAAAAGGCACCATGAAAACCTATTGGTTAGAAGAACGTGAAAATCGTATACCTTTACAGTTGTCTTCAAGTATTATGTATCCAATGACTAATATGGGTGAACGACGTATACTGGGTGCTCCAAAAGCAATCGCTGCTGCACCGAGCATAATGCCAATGGAACGTGCCATTACAAGTTCCGGTCAAATTGGTTGCCCATTAGACGTTAGCAGTGCATTAGTTTTAGCGAATTCTGCACTTTCCGGCTTCTCAACGGCGGTTGCGAGTAATGCAGTCACTTCAGTTGCAGGAGCAACGACAGCAGCTGAAGATCGAACAGGTCGCATTTACTCACCAGTGACATTTAAAGATGTGGCAAGACGCAGTATTGCCAACTCACCTGTACGTGGTAGTGCTGCTGGCAATAGTGGTCCTGGTTTTCCAGGGGAATCTGAAGAAAAACGCCGTCAATCTCGTTCCAATTCCACTGGTCATGTCTTTGTGCGTACACCCAGCGATATTTTCGGATCTCTTATACTTGATACTGAAGAATTTCTTGAGGATTTGCAAATGTCACGTAATTCGGTGGCGAGTAACAATAACAACAATTCATTAACATCTCTATGCCCCTTCAGTCCGGGTCCACCATTCCGTATTGGTAGTGCACCATCGAAACCTCGTCCTAGTAATCCAGACTCATTTACACCAGAAGAATTGGCCGCAATGGATCAAGTTACACCACCTTCAACAGCACCGGCACGTGAATCAAATGCTGTACCTTGCAGTAACTTAAAACCATCGACTTCGAATTCGTCACTGGAAAACAAATCCAAATCCAAGTAAGTAAGCTGGGTTGTAGGCATTGGTTGAGTGGGTCTTCTGTGGTTTCTACAAAAGCGATTCGTTTACTACTCTAATTAGAAAAATCACATTTTCAACTAGGAACACAACAGTTGAACCGATGCCATCATCACCAGCGCCAAGACCGACAACACCAGTAGCAGCTGCACGAGATTCAGCACCATCATCATTTATGGCAGTAGCATCACAGGCGGCAGCTTTAGTGACATCCTCACCACTGACAACAAAACCAGCAAATGTCAATGCATCTCCGCAACCCTCTAAACAATCAGGTCCATCATTATCGTTCAATATTATTAATAGGAGTCGCTCAACTTCAAAGGATTCCATATCCTTACATTCGCCACCACCAGTGCGTACACAATCGGCTCCTTTAATGTCGAAAGCAGCACGTAAAGCATTCCTGGCGGCCAAACAAACCAAAGCTATGGAGAAACTGGATAAAATGATCGAAGAAGTTCAAGAAGTTGAGACACAAAGCAGCAGCAACACAAATAAACGATCAAATTTACGTCTCTGTGGGTTTGGTAATGATGGTAACAATGGCAGCGATAATGTCCCAAGTGGTAGCATGAGAACACCAAATGATGGTGCTCTCTCCGGTGGTTGTCCATTGTTGGCATTGCCACCCCGAGGGCCATCACTCATGTCTAACTCCATTTCCGATACAAGCATTTGTAACCATGGGTAAGTTGATTTCCGATCGTTTTCTATAGACTCTATTGATATCTTCTCCTTATTCTTCACCCAGACACAGTCATACTGCAACCGCCGTGCATCATACAAGTTGTCACCATGCCATGCACGATTCCAAGCTAACGCAAAGTCAGAGTTTTTCGCACTCTCGTAATACTGGTCCGATAACCCATCAATGTTGCAGTGGTTACAGTGGTCATGCCAATGGCCGACACTCCCATCGCATGCACTCGAACGCATGTGATATATTGTAAATCTTATCAGCATATCGAACTCAATTTTTGAAGTTTCAATAACCTCAACAACTCATCATATCATTCGTGGGGCGAATATGAAAGAGATTATTTTGCGCGTGGCTTAGGGTTTGGGTACAAAGCAAGCATACTAATGTTAGCAATTATTAAATTAGATATTTAGCAATTTTAATAAATGTTGAGTCTCAAAGAAATATACTATACCTATACCTACATAGATAGATGTACTCGTATTTATGTACAATAAGTATAACCAGGGTCTAGGACTGTCTATTAGTGTAAGCAACTCGAAGAAAAGCTTTAGAATGAATAACGATAATTAAATTACTGATCAATAAACAAGAGTTAACGGATCCAAAGATGATTATAATGATGATTATGAAGGGCAACAAATGGCATTAAAATGCAAATGAAATAAAGGTTTTAATAAAGTGTGTGTATGTGTGTGTGTGTAAGTACTGTATATGTATGTGTATCTATGTAATGTGTCCAGATCAAATAAATGTTTCAAAATTATTAATGTGTAATAATACATACCTCTCAAGATGACAATACAAGAATACAAAAATTATAATATACAAAACAATATATTCAAAAAGAAAACAAAAAAATTACAATATTGTATCTAAACTAAAACAGAAAAATCATTAAACCAGATATGAAAAATTAATATACGATACCAGTAGTATAACAATGATAATATTGTTTAGAATCCCAATTTTAAGATCTTTTCACAATTTCATTTAGTTCTTAGTTCGAAGACATATTTTCCATGTTTATTGTTCACAAAGATTAGACAAAATAAAAGTTATTAGTTTATTTCCCATGTAAAAGTTTCAGATTATTATGATATGGTATTCATTTTAAGAATTGTAAACTTCCATTACTTTAAAAAAGAGAAGGACTTCTTCTATTTAAGAATTTAGATAACTTTAAGCTGAATCCACAATTTCTTTTTAAATTCATCAATACAATCGGGGTTTATTCTGTTGTTATTACTGATAAAACAGATTTCAATAGTTTATTCCACACATATTCAGTTCCAAATTAATAGATCATTATGATGTAGTATTCATTTTGGGCATTGGGAATATGAAAAACTTTCAGTACCATAAAAAGAAAAGTAAGACTTCTCTTAGAAATTTTAAGTTGCAATATTTCCTAGTTTCATATAGGGTTTTTTTAATATTTAGTAATAACGATCAGCATTTGTTGTTACACAGTATTCTCCACATTAAAGGACTATGAAGGGCTAGCGACCTTTACAGAAATGATTCCTAATGTCAAAACAAAAATACTCCATTTTTCTACTACTGGGCTACTTAAGGAGAAATTCAAATCCTTTGTTCCTTTTTCATTTCAATTCTTGATCACAAAGTTCGAAACTTTCTGCTTGTGCTAGTGACTCTCTAGAAATAACAATTTATGATTTTTATACAAAATCATCAAGATTTCATATAGAAGCTACATATCATTGGTTATAACCTTCCTAAGTAGGAGGCTCTTCATAAAAGAAATTATATACAGATAATTCGTTCTTGAAAAACGGCGTGTATATATTATTATTGTATATACTTATTGTATATACTTATAGTAATACAAGTTTCATGTTCCATACAAACCGACCTAATTTTATTCAAATCAAAAAAAATAAGCCTGAAAATAATTTTAAAACTACCTTTTTATATTAATTTAATTTATTTTTTTTCCACTTTTACCTTTCGCGGGGCCATCATTTTTCAAGACAAGGATGGCTGAAGTTTGTCTAAAGAAAAATCTGTGAATGTCGGTTAACATATTTCAATGGAATATTTGCAGCAATTTGTCTTCACTTAATTCATGCTGCTGTAGAGTTTTTAGGGTTGCAAAGGCTATGCTGATCCCAAGGGTACCAAACGGAACCCTATTGCTAAGGCTATGCTCTCCGTCCGTCCTCAGTCTCTATCTCGTGACCCGTAATAGGTAGAAAGTTAAAATTTTCACAGAATGTGTAGTTCTATCGAGGCTACAGCTACACTAAACTAAACTAAAATAAAATTAAACATTAAAAGGGATCCCTATGCAATAAACATATGGATTTGTATGGGAGCTATATGATCCAGTAACCTTAGGGTCTGGAAATTTATATGTTTGGTGAAAACGGATTAATAACTTATAGTGTAAAAATTTCAATTTGATCGGACTAAGAGGTGTACCTCCCTTTGATTGAGCGGCTTCACACCAATAAGCATTTTGAGTGAAGAATACGCAGAAAGCTTCGCTGAAATGCACTTACATCCATTAAAAGTCACAGCTTTATGAGCAGGTGGAAACACTGGCGCCAATTGCTCAATAAAGTACCCAAAAATTAGACTTCCCTTCTCATCATTCCCTCATCAAGGTTAACGACTAATAATATAAAATTTTCTTTTAAATAAACCCAGTGACCATTAACATTATTTCTACTTTTTTTTTTTACATTATTTTAAATTTATATAGCCACCTCTCAAAACCACACATAAAATACATATATGATTTACATATATTATTTACTTTTTGTATAATTCCAGCTTTATATTTTAAATAAAAATTAGAAGAGTAACACAATTTCATGCCTGCAAACATTTCAACTACTCAAAGTATTGAATAAATTGTACCAAGATTTAAGAAAACTTTAGAGCTCTAAAAATTGTATAAACTTGGGAAATTTCTTAACTTCTTCTTCCGACAATTAAAATGTATAAACTTATTTTCTATATAAATCCTATTGTAAATAAATTATAAATTGTACTTACTTTTAACATGCCTTGAATTGAGTCTCATAAGATATATCTATATATAATTTGATAGAAACATTCATATGCGGTTTCTTAAACAATTTGGTTTCTAATGTTGTGGTCCCATTTTTAAAAGAATTTAATGACATTACACATTATAATAAAAGCTTAAAAACCATTTATTTTTTATATTTTATACATGTAATAAAAATACAATAAATATACTCGTAAATACAAAAAAATAAATCTTTATCGGTGGCAGCAAAAATTAAATAAAATATATTAATTATATAAATGCAATTAAATCGCGCTCGCTGTACACAATTTAATTTTAAATACTTATATTAATTATGAAATTATTTAAATTTGTAAACAACCAAGTTAAATGCTAAGCCAAGCTTAAACTAGTCAAAGCTTATAGAGAATTTATCTTTTAAAATTTATAAATAAAATAAATATTGATGTACAAAACTATAAGATTATTAAAAATTAAAATCCAAAACAAAAAAAAACAGTTGAATTTAAAAGAACTTTAGCTGTTCACTGTTAAATTAATGTGCAATGTTAACAAAATTAAATTTAAATAAAAAATTTAAATCGTAATTAACAAAATATATATATATTTCTTTTATTTTAAGCAAAACGAGAGCATTTCCATAATCCTACAATGCTGCTGAGAGAGTTTGCGAATTAATATAAATTATGTAAATATCACATAGTGCAGCAATAAATTAAAATTAAATTTTAAAAAAATAAGGAACACATTAAGGATTTAAAGTTTAGTGACTAGATTTGTTCAGTTTAGTTTTGGAATATATTAAGTAATTAAAAATGGATCAAAACAACAGGTATGCTAAGTAGGTAGGTAGGTGGGCGATTGAATTTTGCGGGTGGGTGAGTGCTAATAATGTTTGCTATCTCAGCCACTCTGTGTATCTAATCAGTTGGTGGTGCATCCAGCATTTCATCGTTCGAATAAATGACTGCACCATCAAGAGTTTCGATGGTTTGTATCATTGTCTTGCAGTAGAAGCAGACTTTTGAATTCATCAGATGTTGAAGTATACAATCGCTACACGATTGATGTTTGCATGGTGTAAAAACGGCAGTGATTGGTTTAGCACAACAAATCGGACAGAGTGAATCCTCTGATGGCAGTGTTATATCTGAGAGTAAAGATTGTTTCACACGCAAATTCTCAATGAGTCGACAAACATCTTCGATTTCCTGTCTGGTTACATGACTTGGAACTGTTAAGAAAAAGTTTAAATCCAAAAATTCTTTTTATATAAATAAACCTTTACTCACAGTCACATAATGCAAATTTGATAATTGGTGGATCAGCTCGTATGCATTTAGAATTGTTTGGTGTCGGCACACGTACATCATTGGTCAATGGATCTATATGCGGACGTGTTGATGGATCAAAATTGCCACGTGGTATTTCCTTTTGTTTCAACACCGGCGTTCTTATCTCACCGAGTGCAAACTCAAGTGTAGCAAATTGAAAACTTGGATCGGTTAGAAAGGCACGTGAGATGCGTGTTACCTTTTGTGGTAACTGGTCACATTCTATTTCAGAACGCATAAGCGCTAATAAAATTCCCAACGCTGCTGTCACAATTGGAAAGTGTGTAACCGCATTTAAATCCGCTGAACACATATCGACCACAAATTGAAAGCAACCAGGCGGCGCGGTAACGCGTGAGAGTACTTGACTTATTAACTGACAAATGCGATTCAAAAGAAGATCACTGTTCGGACGCGCAGGATCTTTGACAACATCTGGGGCAACTGTAAGAATCAGCTCAAGGCATCGCATAAGAGAAACGGTGAGTTCAAAGCACATGGAACAAATTTTCAATTGCTTTGGTTCGAATATGGTATTCTCTTGACGTTGGGCAGTATTTTGTATCTAATTATGAAATGGAAAACAAGATATAAAAATCTATAAACCAAGAAGAATTAAAATTTAAATTAGATTTACCTCCTGCAATAGAAGTATAAACTCCGAAAATGCCCAATTCAATTGACTGAGCACAGAATTCAAAAATGTCGTTGCAAATGGTTCATCCTCGTTGAGTTTCAATCCAATCAAACGTTGGAAATGTGGTGAAGGATTTGCTGGTGCTATATTGTGCAAGAGACCTGTATGTGTCTCATTTTTAGCACGACTTCGACATACACCCTGATGTATGGGTAAAGTGCCTCCCTGCCAAACGCTTGGTTGACGTGCATCTTTATAGGCAAAACCCTCGCCTAACCAAAAACGTAGCAACAACCAATTGCTCTGACCCCACGCACGATTTTCATATGGACGTAACAAAGCACGTACAAGAGCCATTTGACTATGGATAAAATATAATAGTTAACATTATTCTAATGTTAATCAGAATTATTCACAAACCATTTCTTCGAAGAACGCTCCAGTGCACGCACCCCAGACTTATGACAAGTCAATGTCCCCAAAGCTTGTAACAATGAATCTTTGCAAGAGGCTAATACAATCCGTTGATCGGCAGAATGTGAACCCAAAAATTCAGCTGCTGTATTAATACAGCATTCAGCATCTAAAGAAGAATTAAGATAAAATTATAAATTCCTACCCTCAATGATTGACAATAAAATATTATTTACTGACCTATAATTTCAAATTGTGCACGCATATCATGATGTGTAAAATCCATAACCGTGTCCAATAATATCGGTATACTATTTATATAAACCTCAGGTACAAAAGAAAAAAGCGGCCCATACTGTGAGGCAGCATTCAATGAGCGTAGCATCTTTTCAAGTAACCAAACCAAGGAGCAACGTCTTTGTGTACTCATGGCCACAGCACGCAACCAAACTTGTTTGCGTGATAATTGTATGGAACGTTGCTATATAAGGATTATGATTAAGATAAGATTTACTAGCTATAGAGTTTTTCGTATAAAATATAAAACTTACTGCAAAGACATTTTGTCGTTGACTAAATTTTAATCTCAAATCGGCAACAACAACTGAATGATTCTCATTCATACAAACATTAGCATGTTGCTCCAAAGCCATTAATTTGCGCTCAATATCCTCGCGATAGAATTTAGTCTCCTTAAGCACTTCATTCAAAGCTGCAATCTCATCTCGGACAGCAGCAATCTTAATAATATACTTATGACCCGCAGAGTAATAGAAAATAATGCATAAGTCAAGTAATTCAGAAAGACTAGCATGGGTATCTGAAGAACCGAACGTTATTTCTGTGGGCATAGTCACACGTGGATTGAGGAAGTGGGTAAAAGTGGTATTGTTCCTAAAATGAAATACGATTTACGATAAATAGATAATAAGAGATATACCATATAGAGCTCACAATTTTTTTATGGAAGGCAAACGACTGAATAGAAAATTATGAAAAAAATTTAAAAAAAAATTGGTTCATTGAAAAAGAATTAGGGAAACTAAGGTAGAAAAGATAATAAAAAATAAAACACAGGACTATCTGCTATTACTTCATTATGAATATTTTATTGAAAAAGAATTGATTTTGTTTTTTTAATATTTAGTCCAGTTTCTGAAAAGGCGTACACTTTATGCCTCATGCTCTCCTGCATACTACCACCAAAATATATCATTGTAGCCTCCATTTCTCTAATGACTACAGAATTTCAACCGAACTGAAATTATTGCTCTGACAAGAGCTATCTCACTGAATAATCTTTCAACATTTGAAGTTTGTGTCGTTTGAAGAATGCATAGATGATCATAATTTTTGTATTGTTAAAAAAACAAGAATTATCTAGTTTTTTTTTTTTTTTTTTTTATATTTTTCGTTTTAGCCGTTTGAGGTTACCGATTGATATGGAATACAATAGACCTACATGAACTTGCACCCGTAGTTCCTTTATCTAAAATATGGAATAAAGGAATATTGGTCTTAATAAATTTTGGACGACTTCTATCAAGCTATTCACTAGGAGATTTTCGTAGTACAGATTCTCAATTCCTTGTACACCAAACATCCCTATACATTTCTTTAGTCAACATTTATAGTCTAATGGGAGTTTTTTCTATGTTTTCAGAATGCTTACTCTCCTATTTTAGGTATAATAAGAGAGAAAATCTCATAAATATAGTAGCCACTCTTTCCCCTATTTTGCAAAAATTTCATAATACTAATTACTATAAAAACTTACCCCTGCGGATGACCAACGACTGCAACACTATTGATGTTTTCACCTAAAAGATGCATAGTTGTATCTATTAAGAATTCATTCCATTAGTTTATAATATAATAAATCTCAATAACTAGAGATCATATACTAATGCACATACCAATATCATTTGCACGCATCAAATTACGTTCTTCTTCAGATATTCGTTGGGCACGCTCAGCGCCTAAACGTTGATCAATATCTTGACGATGAACTTTACGCAGATGTGAGAGTACACCACCGACACGATCAAAATGCTGATAATCAAATGTTCCATCAAAAAAGTATTCAGGATTGATTTCAACAGTTTTATTGCGTAATTCATCCTTAAACAATTGACGTGTCATATCAATTAGCAAACAAACAAATGACAAGGCAATTGGAGCATCCAACGGATGTTGAATACTTGATTGCATAAAAAAGAAAGCATGAAATGGCTGTAAAAAAACCATTGACTTGATTAAGAATTCCCAGATTTAGAAATTAGTAAAGTATACATACACGTTGCTCCATGCTTAGATCAATAACATAACGACGCATTTTGTACAAAAAGATTTTACGACTTGAAGGTGTTTTCTCGTTACCATCATTGTTGTTCAGAAGGGTTTTAATGAAGTCCTTTTGTGCATTATACAATGGTTCAGAAGATTTCCTTAATTTCTCAACAACACCCAAGTATTTCTCTTTAGGACCATCAATGCCTATAAATTATATTTTCTCTATAAATACATATTCATCTTAGGATTTAATATCAGCATTACCCTCTGTCCAAGCCATATAATCTGGTAGCAATTCTTCCATGACATAGAATTCCGGTGGATGAATATACATAAAGAAGGCTATACTGTAAATTAAAATTCAATAGATTTAATAGGTGTATGATTGTGTGTGTATGATTAAAAACTATCCTAACTAACCAATGTTTTTTAAATAATTTGAAATCCAACAAATGTTTGCGCGTCTGTTCATGCATACAAAGACAATGCAACAAGTTTATTGCCTTCTTATGTGGTTCATAATCCAGGCGTTGTATAGTGTGCGTATAAGTTACTAACAAAGAATTGACCAACTTCTTTAGCACAAATTTTATTTCTTCAGCTTCCATATAATTCCAAAATATTGACAACAATGCATTTAATACAGGATGATAGTTATCCTTATCTGCCGCAATTAATTGTGATATACGATTAATTAACACTTCCTCAATGATAAACACATCAAAGATTTCATTGGTTAACTTCTCAATGAGTAGAGTACCAAATATGCAATAAACTGTCTTTTTCGTTGATACACGGACTTCGTCATCATCTTCATCCGGTGGTGGTTTACATTGTGAGAACACCGTAGCGAGATTTACCAAATAACCCAAAAGTAATTCGGCACGACGTATTTTAAGTATTGGCCTTGCCATTAGCGGCTGAAACCCAATTACTGGATAGGCAAATGGACGATTACCAAAGTTAGCCATAACACCTTGAGTATAACCCAAAGAAATGGCAGCGAAAAATGTTATTCCAGGACCTTTTTCTAATCTACTAAATGCAACGCCCATGGAACGACCATTACGATAGTATTCGATAATCTCACGCTCAACATCTATGGTAATACCAATGATATCACCAATTTGCCATTTGTCACCATATCTAAAAAACAATAAAATAATAAGTATTTGTTTTTGAAGGTTACCTAAATATATTTTAAATACAAACTTTTTTGTGGCTATGTGCCATATTTGTTGTTTGCTTCCATCATAACCGTAACTATGCTTTGTATCACCCACTCCGCTGTTGTCATTGAAGCTACATTGATTGGAGCACCAACCAATCTGCATAACACCCTTTGTGTGCAAGTGTATCTAAATATTCAAAAAAAGGTTAAAAGTTAGTACTAAACTAAACCAAAAAAAAAAAAAAATAATAGTACAATATTTAATATGAAATTGAATAATATTAACGAAAATTAAAAGAAAATCTATGACAAAAGTCAACATACGATTGCAAAATGAATAAAAGATACTAATTCTTACTCCATGGGCATCCATGATCGTCTAGAAGCGCCTATAAATTAAAGCAACTAAATAAATAAAGTCACAATGGGTGACATTCATTGTCATTGTCATTGTCCTGCATGCATTTCTTACACTATTAAAGCACTACAGTTCAGTTACATTCAATTCCATCCTTTGATGTGATGTTCAATTGTGGTGTGGCATACAATCGTCCTCCGGTGTGTTTTGGATCAATATCTTGTTGGAAAATCCAACTCTTATCAAGGTTCAGGTTGATGGAGATCAGACAGTTATAGAAGCCCGTGAATTTTTAATTTAAGATATGCATTAACTTTAGTTTAGTTTGTTTGTATTTTGAAATTGTACATAGATATTTGGCAGGCACTGTACTACTATATGTGTGAAGTTTCAATGTCATTGACCGTCCCATTCCCACCCACTCGTACACATGAATAACTTTGTTTGCTTTCTGATTACCTCATACATCCAACGCCCGCCATATACGCAACAATTCACGCGCACTGTATTAAAACTTCCTTGTGAACGCACGCATAATCTATCCGAGGATGTGCGCACTGTTGTTGTATAGTCAATATCGAAAATAGTCAATTCAGGACCAATACGCATTTCCGTCTCCAGGAATAGCCTTCGGATTTCATCATTACAATCAGTTTGTATATATTGAAATTTATCCTCCAACCAATTTTTCACAATAACCATTTGTCTGTGGATGGATGGTAGAGATAAGTATAATTAATAATAGAAAAAAGGATATTTCTTTCTTTCTGTTGAAATATTTCTTACTTGGAAACTGTCATCTCTTCGAGCTTTGGCGGTTTCGTTGTCGGCATGTTACTACAATTTGCACCTTCCAAGTCATCGCTTAAGTCGGTTTCTTCTTGTTCAAGTTGTTCAAAAATATCTTCATTAAATATTTTCACAAATAATTTTGATATCGACATTTTCTTAATTAATTCTGATTATTAATTCTTAATTTTATTTTCATTCTATTAATCCAGATTCCTTGCCTTCATACTGCTTCCACCAGCTGTATAGATCCACTTGATTAAAATCTTATTAATGTGTGAGGGCCAAGGATAACAAATACTTGACAATAAAAACTTACTTAAAAATGCCAAAAATATTTCAAATGTTCACCCTCAGATTTCTTAACGCATTTCAAACATCGCAAATTGTATGCCGCTTTATAGCGGTAAGCATGGACGACCAACATGCATGACAAATTTCCTTGATTTAAAAGGCAATTTTATATGCATTCAAAAATTATTGAATATTTTTCCATTCCACCGTTTGGCAAGCGGTGTTGTTGTAATAAAAAGAGGACTGTAAATGTACAATATTAACGCATGCAACAAATGGTGAAAGGTACGAGGGGACATAGATTTTTGACAGCATACAGTTCCCATTATTAGCGGACTATGTCAAATTTGATGTTTTTGTTCTTCATGTTGGCAAGTGTATGCAAGCTAACTTTACTTTATCCAAACTTGATAATCAAAGGACAATGGAACCGGACGTACCCTACTGTCTCATTCCGAATTTATTATTAATATTTAATTAAATGCCGACGAAATCAGAAGGTCGGACGCTCTTTAATATCATTGCCAATTTTTAGAACATTGCTCAAAGTAACCCTAACAATTCTTTAACCACATTTAAGCAAACTCATCACACATGCTTGCCGTCCATGCCAACCTTTAGACCATTAGACAATCTAATTGCACAACCCATTCGCTCGTGTTCACAGTAAACTCAGTGTCTACTATAACAAGAAGAGGAAGAGCAGATGATTTAGATTTTTTTGTTGACGTTTCAATTTTCCAATATCTTTTGTTTAAATTAAAACTGAAAAATATACTTAAAAATGGGCAACGAATGGGATGAAATTAAACGTTTAGCTGCAGATTTCCAAGCTGCCCAACTTACCTCAACATTACAAAAGTAAGTAGTAATCTTTTCTTAGCCACCAGCTGATTGATTGATAAATTTCGTTCTTAGATTATCAGAGCGTAATTGTGTTGAAATTGTTACGTTGCTTTTGAAAAAGAAACTAGTGGAAGTTATATTTACGAATGATGGCAAAGAATATATAACACCCGAGCACTTAAATCGGGAAATCCAAGATGAACTCTATATAAACGGGGGCCGTGTCAATTTGGTGGAGGTCAGTAAGACATTGAATGTGGATTTGTCGCGGGTCACCGAAATTGGTGAATTGATTGCTGCCGAAAATGATCACATTCATTATATGTTGGGTCAACTGATTGATGAGGATTACATTATGCACATTGCCCAAGAGATCAATGAGAAGCTTGCACAACGTGGTGAAATTACCATAGCCGATTTGACATCACAATTCGATTTGCCATCGGATTTCCTGCAGCATAATGTCATGGAAAAGCATTTGGGCAAAGTAATTCGCGGTCGTCAGGATCCCAATAATCCTCGAGTCTTTTTTACTCAGGCTTATATACAACGTTGTAAGGCAAAAATCCGTGGAGCTTTAGCTGCCATCACACGACCCATCAATGTTGCTGTCGTCTTGCAGCAGATCAATGTTCAAGAGAAAATCTTCCATTCGCTTCTGGATGAAGTATCACCTGCTGGTCAGGTCACTTCAAAATTGGCTAATGCCCAGTACGTTCCGCATATCTATGCGAAAACTCAAGCTGACTGGCTCAACTCCTTCTTCAAGCAAAATGGTTTTCTCGAATATGAGGCAATCAATAAACTGGGCATCTCGGATGCCAAGCAATATATACGTAAACAATTTCCCAACGAGGAGTTTTTGTACCTGAAACGTATAGCTTTAGGAGCTCGTATCATTGAACTGACAGTTGTCTCTGCACTCAATGAATGCAGCGAAACCAAACAATACTTGGATTTGAGTACCATACTGCCATCGAATTTGTCCGATGAAGACATTGAAGAGGTCTTCAATGCTATCATGGCTCAACAGAACAATGCACACAGCAATTTTGTGTTCTTGAATAATATTGTCTTCTCCCAATCCTATCTGGAAAAGCTCGTAAAGCCATGCCATGATGTGGCTCATGCCAATGCAAAAACTGCCATTGAGAATAGCATCTATCAGAGTTACATTGTCGAGAAGCAGTTAGCCAATAAATCTACTACAGCGGGAGCTGTTCAAGATCAGGATGATGACAGCAAAATGGATAAACGTGAGGAACGTCGTAAGAAGGCTTCTTCCGGTAAAGGTGGTGGTGGCACTCAAGGTCGTGAAACCAAAACCAAGTCAACCAAAAAACATCAACGAGGTGGCCGAGGAAACAACTTTGATAGTGACGATGATGACGACGCACATAATTCACGTGGAGCTGCTAGTCAACGTAAAACAGTGAAACCTTTGGAATTGGTCAAAACTGTTGATATTGTAAAAATTATACGTAAACCACTAGAAGATGAAGGCTTGGAACATTTGGCTAAGTCAATAGCTGGACTATATTTAAAGTGAGTACACAATTTTAATGATGATGATTTGAAAGGAAATGTTCAATAAAAATAATTCTTATTTCAGTCAACTAAATCAAATGGCTCTGGCTAAGGCTCAGGAGCTTTATGAGGGTAATCCGCAAACTAATCGTCGTCAAACTCATGCAAATATACAAGAGAAACTTAATACTCTGCTTGTGGATATAAGACTCTATGAAAAAGGCCTAAAGGTAAACAATTTCTTAATATGCGAAATTATAATGATCTCGTCATTAACAACGTTTTTTATTAGCTTTTCCCTGTTGATGTGCAAACACAACTTGTCAAATATCTGCTCAAATCACTTGGCAATGATATTTGCAATGAGATCATTGCTTATGTTGCGGCCGAATGCAATTTAACGATCAAATCAACTAATCTAAATGTAGATCAACGCAATAAAGTGGCCCAAGAATGTGGCGGCGAATATAAGTTAGCATTGCTTGAACAAAACAAGGCACTCAATCGTAACATTGATGATTTTGTACTGGCTACTGAAGCTGTAATGAAAACTTGCAGTATGATTATCAAAAAGATTGATAAGAAAAAGGATCGTCAATTGATTTTGCAACATAGAGAGAAACTGCAACAACAACTTCAGGAAACTGGTGAACCGGCTTTAGTGCTTCATCTTACAGCTTTGATACTTTTTACGACAATAACTGGTTGTATACTTCATGCATCGGGTAAATTTGTTTCACAAATTTTAAATTACATACGCCCGTCTTTAGATGATCATCAAAATACTTTATTGTTGAGCCATCATGGTGAGTTCTAATTATTGCATCAAGCGAGCTTCTTTGGTAATGAATATCTTTTGTATATAATTTACAGATCTTGTACTCAAACTACTGCAATCCGGAGAAGAAAGCGATGATGCTCAGCTATTGCTTGGACAATCAGAAAAACTACAATCGGAAGTTAAACAATTGGCCTTACAATACGAAAAACCTGGCGTGTCTAAAACTGATTGATCTTTTGACCAAACAACAACAATAATGAAGATGCCATCAATAACATAATTAATGAAATTTATTAATATGAAATTTTTTTTGTTTTTTTTAATGTTTAAAATAAAACAAATATTCATTCCTAAGATGGAATTGGGCTCTTCTTTATCCAATTGCTTTCAATTTTATTCCAAAGTAAATGCAAATTGTGGATTTATACTTAAATTTTATTTAAATTTTCACGGCCCTTCGAATGTAACCTTTCTCTTATTTAATTTAATTATTCACAATACTTATATACAATAATAAACACCTCTTACTTAAGAAGAATCTCGCCATATAAGAATAACGTCTAATTGAGCTTTGTGTGATTGCTGATTTAGTTTTATAAACTGTGTAGTCTCTGAAGTATTTGTTTTGCTTTGTCACATGATTGCCTAAAAAAATATTTTTAAAAATTAGAATTTCTCATAAGTTTAAATCAAATAATAAACTTACATAAATAGCGGATTAGTCGCATCACAGCTTTCCAAAGTCTGTCGTATGTAATTGATAAGTAACTCTAGGTTCTTAAGAGTATCAGAATTTGGCTGTAGCCACACAGTGGGCAAAGTATTTACAATTATATACGCTTTACTGATGGCATCATTAGCAGTACAAACCTAGATAAAACATATAAACAATATTTTAAATTCATTTGTAGAAAGACTGGAGAAATATATGATTGTTTGGTATTGACTTGATAGTTTTCACGATTTTTTGTATTTTATATAATATAGTTAGGATTAACAGAATCAGATTAAATAAGCGACAATTTGGCTGATAATTTGTTGTCACTATGAAGGTGATTCCATTTTGCACCTCTAATTGGATCCGTTCTGCCTATTGGCAAAATACTGGGACAAGTGGTTTTGAGTTAAGCAACGTCAAAAAGAGATGGTAATCCCAGTTATTTCAGGAATATAAGTTTCCGGAGCTGCTGACGGGTTAGCAATGATATGTTTGGCCTGGTGTTGTCCTAATGGAACACTACTCCCTTCCTATTGCCCAATTCTGACCATTTCTGGTCCATGGCATCCTTCACTTCCCTTTCCATTTCGATATACCGCTCAGACCGATGTGAGGAGCTCATAGTTGAAAATTCCCTTTCTAACTATTTGCAAAATAAAACGCGATGGATTTGGTTTTTTTGGCATCAATTAAACTGAGTTCAATTCTCTAGCTTTTTAGCATATCCATATATATATCCGCGAATTAAGTTGGTCACAATTCGAATTACACGAAAGCGGCAAGTCATTAAAAAAAAAACTTTAGATACTTACGCGCATTGCTAGCAACAAGTAACGATTTAAAAGAGCGCCAATGGCCAATGACCGAAGAGGCTTATCTGCCACAATACCCTGCCAACTGAGAAAGTTTCGAAACAGTTTTAAGCCACTGCAAAACTGACGTTGAAAGAAACTTGTTTTGGCTTCTTGCACTCTTCAAATAAAAGAAAAGTAAAATAAAATAATATATAAAATATGCAACAATACAAACATTTACTTACTGCTTTGGAAAAATTGGTATAAACACATCATTTTCTAATGCCAACCGCATCCGTTCCAAAATAACCTCAAACAATTGTTTTAACTGCTTATTTGTACTCTTCAATGGATAATCACGACCTAAACGATTCACGAAACTAATTAAACGTAACGTTTGCGATGTGGACAGCGGATCCCAACATTGTTGCACAATCTCTGTAAGTTTGGGCAGGACAATACGTTCAATTATCGTTGGCACCAAGTTAACATCTGGATCGGTTTTTAATTGTTCAATTGTTTCTTGATCGGAGCATGCATAAAGCATACAAGCTCCATACCAATTCATATTCTCAATATCCTTATAATCATCTAAGAGCGGTGACCATTGCAACATTTCCATACGTACTAGTGGACCCAATATTTTTGGCAAACAAAGACTAACAAAAGCGTCTTTATATGACTCAAAATCTGTTGTACGCCATGCAAAGAATTTCATCAATACCATGTCGACATGGTGGAATTCGTCATTGACATCACTAAAAGTCTCTTGAGCAAGTTGATCAATTTGTGCTGCAAATGAAATGAAACAATGAACAAGAGTTAATTTTCATTGATGCCATGCTAAAAAAGGTTGCATGTTTAAAGGTGAACCCAAAAAGAAATTAATATATACATAGTTATTTATATAAAGAAGAGACTTAAGACCACTCATACTTGAGAATGAATACTCTTCTCTCAATGATATTTAGAGTAAAGCTAATCTTATCATCTCACATAAAAACTCTAGGTCAGTTTGAGGAAGCATCTTATCAAATATCTATCCGGCTAGATTAAAATTCTAACATAGTTTTGTAGCTACAATACCAGATAGGGTATACAGTTAAGAGCAAATACTGTTTGTGATGCTCGTGTATAGTACAAAGAAGAGTCTCAAACAGACACTGGTGTTGGAGCAATGGTTCTTGTGAAAACCCCCCCAAGAAGTTTATTACCTAATCTAAGGTTGCGTGTTAAATTTGCATACATACCTAGATTTTGTTGAAATTGTTCTTTATATTGGTCTTGAATTTCATCATCACTCGACATGCCATCCAAATGGGAGCTCATCAATTCAACACGCTCACGTTCACAACGACGTCGCGTCCGACGTCCTTCACGTTCAGCAGCACGCCGCACTTGCTCTTCAGTTTCTGGATTACGTCGTAGACTTGCAGCTGGCTCTGTGAAATAAAAAGTTATTGAAATTATTTGGCCATTTTCTCAAACAACAAAATACAGAACAACTTACTTGTAGCTTCAGCCATTTCTTTCGCTTGATCGCGTACATCTTGACGTCTTCGTTCAACAAGAAAGTTCTGATGTTTTGCATATAATTGTAAATAACGCTTCTCTAGTTCATTAATCATTGGTGCCTATTAAGAAACATGTCATGAATCATCTTTTGATGTTTATAAATTATCATCATTATCACTTACCTTCACATTTAGACAATCGATTAAATCAGTCACATAACACTTAACTTCTTGGTAGAATCTATATTTTCCTGCAGCTGCTGGAGCCTTTTGTTTGCAATTAAATTCTTCTACTTTAAGTGTTTTTAATTCTTGTGAAATCCGTTCCATATCCGCTGTATGCTTAACGTTTAGCTCACGTAAATTTGTAAGCCTAGTTCTGATTGCATCACGTATCTCTTGAGGAGGTCTGAGTGCTGCCGGTTTCACTTTTTCTTTCTTAATTTTAGACACAGCAGCAGCCAACATTTGTTGTGGTTTTTCCATGGCATTCTTGGCGTAGGCTTGTTCCAGCAATAAAGACGTAGATTGAGGCTGCGATTCATACTCCAAGACATTCGATTGTGGTTTGATCATAAAACGTGATAGCACTGATTCATTTTGGGCATTGACCAATTGAGCTCCGGTGACACCTTTACGTATCTGTTGATTCTCCCATTCGTTTGCTTCGTGATCTGAATCTTCATCGGTTACTAAACATGAAGAAATAATGTAACAAAACACAAAGCTTTTAGAATTGAATAAATTCAAAATTTAGAATCAACGGAGTGAACGCCAAAACACACACGACGCTTAGACACAATGTCACACTAAAACTACATACAATCATTTTCCACAGCATAGAATTGTTCCCGACGCTCCTCGCGTTCTTTTCGTCCTGTGATATCATTCATGTCCACGCGTTCCTCATCATCTGATTGATCGCCTTCCATATCCTCACGTGGCAAGCGACTGCTTTGCTTTGGTTGCTCTTTGGGCTCTTCAATGGGTATAAAATCACCTACAAAATGAACTTAGTGTTATCCCATAATCGTTAAAAACTTTTATAACACTAAGCATACCCTGTTCTCGCGCACGTTGTCGTCTCTTGCGAGCGGCATGTATCATGGCTGCATCTGGTATAGAACCACTTTCTAGCACTTGTTTTAAATGCTCAGGTTTTGTAAAACGATGACTTCCATTACGCTCATCTTGACACTGTGCATCATCATTGCCATCATCATCGGACATATCATTCCGTCCAGCACAAAGTGCGGCACGACCATTTAGTACAACAGCCGGAGTAGTCTCAGATTTCTTTACTACGAGCTGTTAAAATAAAATATATTTAAATTACTTAGTTTCCATTAGATAAAGATTATATTTTGCGATTGTAGTGCAAAATTTAAAGACAAAAAGTATCGTGCAACAAAACAATAAACAACATTCAGCATTCCTTGACCCAACAAATTATTTTGTTGGTCTCTTAAATATATAAAATACAATTCGAAAGGAACTACAATATAGTTTGTGTTTATAGGCATGGTGTATTAGCATTTGGATTTAATTGGTATATGATCCAAATGCTTGCGCTTCTACAAATTCAAATTTGAACTAATGAAGCTCAGATGTTTGTTATCCGGGCCCAAAAAACAGAGCGCTTTGTCATGATTTTCTTTGATTATTTTTAATATGTTTTTTTTTTTTTTCATTTCATTTTTTGCTTTTGTTTGTAGTTGAAAATTGTAAGAAAATTGAATAATAATAACCTTACCACAAAGTCGTCTGTGCGTATTTCAGTTTGGATATTATCACTTTTTTTACTTTTACACTCTTCGCTATTAGAATCCGCTGCATCGGAGGACATCATATTTTTATATTTTGTGCCGCTATTACTATTTAAAGCACTACACGCTATTGATGTTGCCATTCCCGTTGGACCTAAAGAACCATAACCGTCACTACTACTGTATTGCGCGCTGTGCTGGGATCCATTCCCGTTGCCATTTTCCCATGTAGAATGTTGTGTCTCGGCGCGCTCCTCGCGTTTCTTTTTGCGTCTTTCTTTGTCCATCATACGCATGACCTTTTTACTGTGTGATGATTTGCGTACTTGAAATACTTCAGCATCATCTTCTGCAAATAGTTCACAAAGTTACAGTTTCTACATTGCTAGCTGACCATTATTTCACAACTCACCATCATCTGCAAAGCTAAGCAATGCTTTTGTTTTATCTTTCTTTGAATCGCTTCCATCATTTTTATTTAGTTTTTTAGATTTTTCCTTTTTGGATAAAATTTGTGGTGGCGGTGCAATTAAATCCATATCCATAGAGTCACCGCCCCCACCATCTCCGCTAACAAATTCACGATTGTTCTGCTCATCCTCCTCTTCATCGACATTACTCGAGAAAACGCGCCGTTGTATTTTCTTCGGCTTGCGAAAAAGTGACATTGATAAGAAATATACGCGAGTAAAGCAATCGAAATGAAATTTAACTCAGATTTACGATCAATAAACTACAATAAACGATTGAAAATTGGCACGTCGCCGACGGCTTTAGTCTTCTTCTTTGACTTGGCTTCAAAATTAGAAATTCACAAGATATACGAAAACAGTGCTAAGAAAGGCTGATTTTAAGTTAGTCAGCTGTTTCCTAAAGGCATTGTGCAGAACTATTTATTAATTACCATAAATAAACATCGTTGTCCGGTTGACATTTTATATGATTTTATTATTTGTTTGTTTGTTTATTGTTTCCAAATGTTTTCGTACTTTAATTTAAAATCAACTGATGAACTAAGAAGAAAGTAAGATAGAATATTTTCCCTTGATTGTTTCTTAAGCATTACAATTATTATATAAAATATAACTACTACATATAACTAATTGATTACATGCAAAGCAGTAGCTGCTATGCCTTCCACTCTACAAAATTAGTATTAAAGTAGAGCACCCGGCCAGGCATCGCACTGCGAACTGAAGTCCTTAAACTTGTGCGATCATTATTATTATGAATAAATTTAAAATTAAAAAAGAGATGTTCTACACGCTCAGCAAACCCAATAGGGCCATCCGTGCAGTTACAACTTTGTCGCGCCGCTATTGGAGAAACTGACATACACAAAAAAAAAAACCAGTGACGCCAAATAAGTATTATTGTATTATAGTCCTTTAATTTATTCAAAACAAACTGTATTGCATTGCGCTGCACAAACGAATCGACTCCTATGTTCCGTGCTTTTCCTACCGAAGCATGAGTACTTAAGATTCCTGTTGAACCTGTTGAAAATAAATCTTATTATGATCTGTGCACTCAATGAGTACATACACATTTCCACTGCACCTACTAAGATCCTTATCTTAATAATTGTCTTTAATTTAGGAATGTTGCCAATATATTTTATTACATATTTGCCTTATTTTAACAAAAAAAAAAATTAACTTTATGTGTTTACATACACATGTACATAAGTATGTATGATTTCCTTAAAAAATATGTAATACATATGTAATTACGTATTTAGTTCTGCACAAAAATGGTACGCTCTTCGTAAAATTTAATAACTATTTGAGGACATTTAATATGTGCCTCCTTTGCAAGCACTAGGTCTGTGTGCTTACTACCCTTCCACTGCATTAGGAAGACCAACTCATCGTAGCATTTGTTGCACCAAGTATTTTGTATGGTTCAAGACCGCGCTCAAAGCCTCTAATACGATTATCATCTCGTCCATTCTCATCCTTCAATGGCACATTATAGCCCTTGCCACTGCGCAGGCCCGGCAAGAGAACAGGAACTTCACATTTTACTTTTGAGCCTTCTAATTTTACTGCTGAACGTTCCGATTTTACTGCTGAATGTTCAAACTTTACTGCTGGCCCTTCTGATTTTATCAGTGTATGTTCCAAACTTTCTGATTTTACTGCTTGAACTTCTGATTTTATTGGTGCTACAGCTGACATGTTTATAAAATTTTAAATATCGTCAAAATTTACTTTTTTCGTTGTGGCTTGCACGCTATCGGTCAACTAACTAACTGTGTATTGTTTTGTATGCCAGCAGTGCTGCTAATATGGTTGGTTAATAAAACCGAGTTGGCAGCTTTACTTGAAAACGGTTGCATCGCTGTGATTTCCTCTTTTTTAATGAAGAAGCATTATAAGCTCTATTGCCCGCAGTTTGGGTGTTGGCAACGACGAAAGCTAAATATTACTACAGGTCAAATTAAATAAACTAAAAGAACAAAAGAGGCAATGGGTCTTAAAGGTTGTGAAGTGCTCTTGGACAATCCATGGAATACTTATTATGCTGGTCAGACAATAAACGGGGAGGTCAAGTTAACTTTTGATTCAGCCAAAAAAGTACGAGGTGAGTTGCATACAATTTGATTTCTTTTCTTCTTTCACCTAAATTCTCTAAATTAATTAATAATTTGAATATTTGCCAAAGTGTCAAATGTTTTGTTGAAAATTAATTGTTTTTGAATGAGTCATATGATTAATATATAAATTTGACTCAAGTAAATTAATTAAACTGTTGTCATAATATAACATTTCGCAGCTTCTATATTTTTCTATCTGTTCCCTAATAATTCCTCTTACATCTCCACCTGCAAGAAGCCATCATCAACCTCATTGAACACACACCAATGGAATGTTGATCTTGTTTTGTTGTTGTTGTTATTATTGTATTCTTTAAAAGCCGGTCCGGTTTGTGATGGCATGCAGCAGCACCCTTGTGGGTGTTTTGTATCCACTTAGGTATAACATAGCAAACGGTTGTTGAACTTCTCCCATTTCCCATTTTTATTATAAGTTTGCTTCCACTATGCATCTGCACATAATAGTGCAACGAAAATACTCAGTGACTAGTCCATGTACAGATGTGTATGTATGTATATGTGGGTGTTTATTTAACAAAGTATTTTTAGCTCTTAATCTAAAGTTTTGATAGCAAATATTGTAGGGCCTGTCTAAGGTGCTGCAGCCGATTGTATTAATGTGTGTAGTTTTCCTTTTAATATTCAATTAGTGTAAATGGATGCCATTTGTGGAAAAGAATTTTAATTGATTTATACAAAGAATTACGCGCTTTTCATGTTCGTTATACAAAAACGATGACTACGATGCTGCGACTGTTGATGATGATGTCATTCGTGTAGACAACATTTTTATTTATAGGTAGCGGTAGAAGCGAGCGAGACGTTCAAAGTAGTACTAGTATCTATAGTAACAAAAACAGATATTCGCGATGTTGTCATTGTTTTTGTTTATACCTACTTAACAAACAATACAATTCTTTTACGTGGTTTGCAGGCATCATCATACGATTTCTGGGTGAAGCGAATACCGAGTGGTCTGAGACACGCAATGTCACCACAAGTGAAGGTAAAAATGAGGATGAGACAACAGTGTTTAAAGGAAACGAAGAATACTTCAATATTAAATATTATCTATTGGGAGGCAAAAATAGTGAGTATATATTAACAATTTATATACACTAATGTCTAATTTATTTCTACGAATTAGGTCCTGAAACCGAACTGCAAGCCGGTACGCATACCTATCCATTTACTTGTGCTCTTCCACCGACATTGCCGTCATCCTTTGAAGGTGAATTTGGACATGTGCGCTATACAGTGAAAGTCACATTGGATCGTCCATGGAAATTCGATCAGGACATGAAAATGGCTTTCACGGTTATAGCACCTGTTGATCTTAATGTTAATCCTCGCGTTAAAGAGCCCTTCAAATTGTCGCTTGAGAAATCATTCTGTTGTTTCTGCTGTCGTTCGGGTCCTTTGGCAGTCATCACATCAATACCAGTAACTGGCTATGTCTCAGGTCAAACAATACCAATTACATGCGAGTGCGATAATGCCAGTAATGTTGGTATTAATCAGGTTAAATTTGTACTTCGGAAGCGTGTTACATTTACTACAACGCAACCACGTTCGGAACGTAAGGAGTCAAAAGTAACAATTTCGGAATTGGCCATTGGACCAGTTGAGGCTGGTGAATCACGCACATTTACCCAGCAGTTGGAGATTCCAGCATTGCCACCAACAAATCTCTTGAATTGTGGCATTATTGCTTTGGATTATGATTTGCACGTTGAGTGCACTGTCAGTGGGCCACATCGTAACTTATCGGGTAACATACCCATAACATTGGGCACCATACCATTGTCTTCATTCAAGCCGCCAGCTCCATATACTGATGTACCAGCTCAGGTACCACCGCAAGCACAATCGGAAGATCCTTCGCTGGCCCCCACCCAACCGGTAAGTCCAGCAAGTCCGCCAGGCGGTCAAGCAGGTGGTGCCCTTGGTTGGAATGTAGCAGACAGTGCTGGTGCCCAATTATATCCAAATATACGTAAGTATTAGCATACTATACTCCAATTCTTGTAAATAAACTGAATTATTTCTTTAGCACCACCACAATTTGTGGAGACACAATTTAGAGCGCCGCGAATCACGAATGTTAACGACTCTGAACATACACAAGTGATTGGCGATGGTAATTTTGCTCCACGTTATCCAACATTTCAATTCAACAATGCATCTGCGCCATCAATGAATCATTAAAAATAGGGAAATTGCTTAACTTGGCCTATTGACTCTGAATTTGTATTTGTTCAACGCCTAATTGATACGCACACAAAAATAATTATTTATTTTTTTCTCAGAGATGTAACAAATCTCATGCAATACAGCGAATTTTTTTAAATATTTTTATATTATTTTTTATGCATTTACAAAAAGAAAAACAAATAGAAATCAACAGGCTTTCCGTCCCTTAAGGAAGCTGTGACATATATTTTTAATATTGTATATTTTCACAATTTTCAGTTCACATTATTATTATTTCTCTTTCAAGTTATAAACACAAACAGAAGTTGTTAATTATATAAAATAAGAAAATTGTTTAAAACAAGAAATATGATAAACACAAATAAAACGCGAGTGCCTAAAACTAAAGCAAAACTAAAAAGAAAAAATATTGCAATAGATTATGCAACAAAAAATGTACTCAAATTAAATTTTTTATAAGATATTTTTATATATACAAAAACAAAAAAAACAAAAAACCACACATAAAAAAATATTGTAATATTGCTTCCTTTCTAAATCAAAGTAGAAAACTTAAGCCCAGTGGCAGATACAATACGCAACTACATATGTGTATGTATTTAATTTAAACAAAATCAAACAATGAAGAATTTCATAATATTAGTAATAAAGAAAATTATACTCTCGGTGCAATTTTAAATCTCAAATAAAATTTTTGGTTATATTTTAAATAAATTTAATGCAAAATTTCAAGAAAAATCACCATTCGTCCTACATTTTGTTTAGGTATTGTAGATACAGTCGGAGTCCTTTTTATAAAAATATCCTATAGCGAAGTGATTGACCAACGACTTCGGTATGGAGGATCGATCGACTGTAAATCATTCTGTAAATAAAATTATTTTCTTCTTTATGTGATTATCGTAAATACATGGTCGAAAATTGGCTGAAGCAATGCACAACAAAAGTCATTTCAAACAACTTTCACTTGGTAGTATGGAGTCTGTGCCTCAATAGCATTGTATGGAACAGAAGCATATTTAGAAAACCCACATTACGGCGAAACAGCTTCACGTCCAAATAAAAACAGGAAAAATGTATATCCAGTAAAAACTTCTTGGTCCACTGCCTCAACTTCTAATCTGCACGGCTGTTCGAAAGTAGATGTGAAAATAATTCAATGCAGTTGTGGCGAATGGTATATAATTCCAACATTGAGATACTGAAATAATATTTGTCTGTGATTCTACCCGTCTCTAATAAAGCAAGTGTCGCTTGGTATGTAATCAATTTTGAAATTCAACTGGAAGACCTGGAAGTGCCATTAGTCAGGGATGAAATAAGTAGAATGTCTGATAGATATATCAGTAAGTCGCATAACCATACCAATATCCTAGTACTAAGACTTTTCGACAATAGTTCGGATGTCAGGTGCACAAAAAAGTTATATGACTTTAAAGATTTAAAATTTGTAGTAATGTCTAGTTTTGGTTATGGTTGAGCTCCCTGAAGCCTCAAAATTCATGTAATACAATTACAATTAATTTACAAATAAAATTTTAATTATAAAGGAAAAAAAATTTTTTGTAATAGATCATTTCATTCTGTAAAGTTATATCCTTCTTTCTATGGTAATCTCAAATACTAGTACAAACTTTGAAAGGTTTTCAAAATTTTTTACTATTTTCGATTAGTAGAATGAGAATGTATTAGGCGGAATTTTCTATGAATTAAATAATTGGCATAAATTGGTCCTATGTACCATCATGGGTTTCAACAGTATAAAAGTTTTGTTGGATATTGAATCACATATTTATCGTCCCGGCCAAACGATTTATGGTAAAGTTAAGTTGACTGCTGATTTACCGAATATAGTAAACGGTAAGTTGCTGTTAATTCTATGGTTTCAATATTTTACTATACACCATCATTCTACTTATAGTTTTTGATATAGAAAATTTATAAATGTACTTCTTTCTTAGATTGTACTATGGTTGAAATCCGATTTTTTTTTTTTTTTTTTTTTTAATTGAAAAATTAAGTTATTTACTTAGCCTTCTTTTCGTTCTTATTTCATAAAATATGTTTGGGTTCTTTAACTACTTGAAAGCAAGGGCCAAGTGAACTTAGTTCGGGGCTAGTCTTTGATTATGATGATGATTTGTACTACTAAAAAACCAACTGCAAAGAATTATACTTATTTTACTATTTGGGTGGGTAAGCTCGTAAAGAACGGTGCTGCCAATGTCCTTATTGGATCAGAACGATTCTGAGGGCTACCTACCTATATTGAATGGACTCAAAAAACTTTATGCCTTCTTAAACCCACAAAATAATTAAAGGTTAAACTAGGGCTAACTCGGAAATGTATCCGTATAGTCTCAAGCCTCTGAACACGATATTTTAGAGAGATGAACGATCAATATATAGATTATGTAATGAAGAAGAGAAACAAAATCGTATTTGCTATCCATCCAACTGATATGTTGGCAATTATTACCTCATAGAACCAATAGAAATGCAAATTAATATCCTAGGAAAAATCTTGAAAATACCTAATGGATTCCAGGCTCTTGAAGGAACTGTAAATATGCAGTTTATTGCAATAGGCCAAATTAAAACTGCAGTAACGAAGACTTCGTTGGTCTACACCATTTCGTAATCTAATAGTTAACAACACTACAATGCTTCCATTTTAATCTTTTAAGAGTTTTTGGTCAAGTGGGTGATCATGTATTTAATAATGTGTTCATAACATACTTTTCAGGTATCATTGTACGCTTTGTAGGTGAAGCTAAAACTAAGTGGACGAAAACAAAAAAAATGAGGACTACAATATATAAAGATACTGAAAAATACTTAAAGGCACAACAATATGTCTTCGGCAGTGCAAAAAGTAAGATCTCATGCCAACTTTTACAAAGAATGATATTGATTATATTTTAACTTTCTAGATTATGCTGTCATACTACCGAAAGGCACAAATAACTACCGCTTTAAGTATACACTACCATTAACATTACCTTCTTCCTTTGAAAGTGAATTTGGTTACATACGTTATACGATAAAGGTTATTGTGAATCGTCCATGGGAAATCAATACAGGCTTGGAACTTCCATTCACAGTTTTAGCTCCATTTTATATGATGAGATCATGGTTGAATGATACTTATAAAATGATGCTTGAGAAGTCCTTCTTTTCTTTTTGTTGCAATTCAGGACTTTTATCTGTTACAACATCATTACCAATCAGGAGCTATGTCTCCGGTCGAAATATACCGATCACATGCAACTGTGACAATGCCAGTAATGTAGGAGTTAATAAAATTCACTTGGTACTCTTTAAATTCGTTACTTATAAGGCAAGGCAACCCCGTGAAAAGCAAAAAATTATAAAAGAGAGAGTTGCTGACTTAGTTACTGGACCAGTGACTCCAGGTGGAATTTATACCTTTACTCAGAATATTGAGATTCCAAAAATACCAAACATAACAAGTTGTAGCATTATAAGTATAGAATATGATTTACACGTCGAGTGTATTATCCATGGCCTGCATCGAAATTTGGCAGGAATGTTGCGATTGCCAATAGTTGACGTGCCGTCACCGCGAAGCAGTATTGAAATGAAACCATAAGTAAACTGTTGACAAAAAATTAATCGTTGTTTCGCTTTTAAAAATAATAATAAACATTAAAAATTTGATAGAAAACATATATAATCAAAAATATACATTTTTTTAAGTATTCAAGCCACCCATCTACAGTCTACTCAATCACTGCGTCTTACTTTTTAGTCATCAGAGCTTCTATTGTTTAAGAGGCATTAAGTTATTTGTATTACGCGGTTGTACATGTACTAAAATCTTTACATTATCTGGTGCATTTTCGGTAGCACTACGAAAGGCTTCAGCAGTTTGTTCCATCATATAGTGATGTGTCGCCAGACAACCAAGCTGCACTCTGCCACTAGACGCGATCGCCAAAGCGTGTGCATAGCTGAAGAAAGACAAAAAAAGAAGAAATTAACAAAAAGTTAGTTCATTTCATGGGGTCACTAGAAGGAGTTATGGATTCTTTATAGCCTCTATGACACATGGCGCCCACTGTTAGCGCAAAACAAGGCTCTGGCAATCTTAAGGAAGGGCTATATCCTTTCCATACCATTCACTCTAACCCCTCCCATTTCTCTTACCATTCTTCCTCTTCACACAACGACCTTTTAATGGACTTAATGAACTTAACTTTAGTTTATACTTATCTTTCAAGGACCACTCAACAATAAAATATAAAGATCATAAATATGATATTTAAAACAAGGGAAACTAAATAACCCGTTTAAAACAAAAAAAATTGCATAACATTGTAGAGTAGGATGGGATAGAATAAGATAAGATAGGATAGGATAAACAGGCTACAGAGACGAATACACCCATAAGCCTTACAAAGTTGTTATAGGCCATTGTGATGCTTAGTTTGGACTGTTCTTAGCTTACCTTTCCGGAATGGGATACTCTACCGATGGCCTTGGCTACCGTCCTTACAAATACTAAGCCTATTACCACAACAAGTTGCAATCCAGTAATCTGATTTTTGTTTTTGTTTAGAACTAATTGGCTTTTATGGATACCCCACCATCATTATTAACTTTCTTTATATACAAACTAAACTTACTCATTACAAAAGCGAAACACACACACCAAATCCACTTCGCGTGCGAGAGCATTGATCAACGATAATTTGACAAATTCATTTGTCATGATCACCAACGTCAAAACACCACCGGAACGTGTCACTAACATGCCCAATTGGGCACTATTGATTGTACCACAACAATCTATAGTACACTCAGGCGTACAATCGAAGTCATCCACAATCCGTTTGGACAATAGCTCGATTTCTTCAGATGGTTCAATCTGTAAAGTTAGGGTTGCACCCAATTCTTTAGCTAAATGCAAACGCTCCAAATTTTTATCTATTATCATAATATTATAAACTCCCAACGATTGTGCCATCATTAGTGTAGCTAACCCAATTGAACCAGCACCAAGTATGAGTAAATTCATGCCGGGTTTAATATTGGCACGTCGGCAGGCTGCGCTGCCTATCGCCAGTGTGCTAATTAGAGCACCCTCTTCCATGCTAACATGATCCGGAAGCTTATAGCAGAAGTCTGCTGCGTGTTTATAATAACAAGTCAAATTACCATCTACTGGTGGCGTTGCACAGAAGCGCATCTTTGAACACAAATTGTATCGACCCGATTTGCAAAAGTCACACTTTCGACAGGGCAACCCGGGTTCAATGACTACTCGATCTCCAACACAAAGTGTGTCGACATTATTACCAATCTCGGCCACAATTCCAGATGCCTCATGACCAATAACCATAGGCTCACATAGTTTATATGGTCCAAGTTTACCAAACTTCCAATACTGCAAGTCTGAATTTGAAATGCCCACGCAATCAATGGCAATTAGAACTTCTAAAATATCGAAAGTATACAATATATTCTATAATGAGTCTTTTATAGGAATAATTTCAATTAACAAACCTCCATGCTTCACTTTTGGTATAGGACGTTCTTCCTGACAATAATCCAATAAAAATTTATTAATTTCAATCTGACAAAGATTTTATTGATTTTCAGTATTTACCCACCAAAACTATTTCTTCCACATTTTTTAGAACCGCTGTAAGATTCTTTTTCGTTGATGCCTTAGGTTTCAATTTATTGGTTGCTTTTATTAAATGGGAATAATTCTTAGTATTTGACAAGAATTGTAATAATATATGTTTAAACATTTTGGCTTTGTAATAACAAAAAAAAAACAAAAATTATGACATTTGTTAAATAAAACATTTGCCGACATCCTAGAAAGATTAAAATAAAAATGAACAACGAGCTACTAAACCAGAATAATGATAATAATGAGACCAGCCTGCACAAGGACAATAATTTAAACACAAAAACTACGAAAAATATTCATGAGAAACCTGTGAAATACATTCATTCTTATAATGCCGGAGAATCAAATAACGGAGAACAACAGGTAAAGTCGCGATAATCCAAAATTTCTGCATAGTTTTTTTTTTTGTTTTGGTGTGAACTACAATATTAACTTCAGTTTTATACTGGGCTCGTTGAAGCCAAAGGTTAATGCGCTGACTGATATCCCAAGAGTCGCGGGTTCGAATCCCGCTCAAGGCAAGTCTGGTCCTGCACTTTTCTAATTCTCTCCTTTCCTTCTTAACTTCCCCCTGAGCTTGAAGGCCTCTGTCGCTATTGCTTATAATAAATACTAGGTTATAATTTGTAACTATAATCTTAGTTCTAATAAAATAAAAAAAGAAAAAAAGTAACTTCAGTTTTCACATTTTGTGATACCATTTTCTGTTTGGACATATTAGTAAGACATGATGTGATGTTGTTGTGTGATTATTGTAGTCATTGTTCATTCTATGCCGCCAACATATTATATATGTTCTTTCTCTTGAACAGATGAAGTGTGATCGAAAAAAAATATGAAAATGTGAAAAAACTGGTAAGTTACAGTACAGCGGTTAGCATAAAAACCTAGTCCAAGAAAAAAAATACATATATGTGCCAACTTTCAACTTTCGGCTTGCTCGAAAACCGACATTCACTGCGGCTGGCAGATCGCTCAAAATTGGCTAAAAAAGGAAAACCGTGATTAAAAAGTGGGTGGTGGGTGTAGAGGATAAAAAATACCTTACGACCTATTCTCATACCTACCATATATACAAGAAAAATTTAATTAAAATTGGTCGAGGCGTTTCAGAGGAGTTCATACACTAAATCCGTGACACGTGAATTTGGTTGTTTTTTTTTTTTTGTATATTTTATTGATAATGAAATATTAATTTTTTTTTTTACAATATCACAGGCAAATGGAAATATGCCCAAAAAACTTGACTTGAATTTATATGATAATATAGAAATCTCAGGAAAGTTGTTTAGTATGAAAGGGCTAGATAAAGAATTGACAAAGGTACCATCTAAAGTGCATATCAAAGATTGTATTGTGAACTTGGACAATCCACAAAGAATATATTACGTTGGAGAAACCATTACCGGTAATGTCATGTTAATGTTTCAAGAACCGAAACTTGTACGAAGTAAGTCGTAATCTCTTAATCAAAAATTACAGTGAATTACAATTATCAAGTAATATATCATTGATCGTGGATCTTGTTTAATAGCAATCTATACATACGTTCTGGGAGAAGTTTTTGTCAAAGTTGGTTCAATTAAAAGTACGGATATATTCCTTCGAGGAAAGAAACAATACCTTGAGGGTGATTTTGAAAGTGAGTTCATAAATTATTGCAATATTCAAATATATAATTGTAATTTAATTTATAACAAATTGATTGAAATTATACAAAATTATTTGTTATGTCATTAAAATATTAAATCTAATTTATCAGTTTATTTCTGAAATCTTTGTTATTTCGAAATTTATACCCATGAATTCTTTTATTATCCATTTCCTAGGTCAGCAAATAACTATCCCAGCGGGCAGCTATAAATATATCTTTTCCCATTTATTACCTTTGAATATACCGTCAACTTTCGAAGGAGAAAAATATGGATGTATACATTATACATTACTGGTCGTAATGAATTGTTCATGGAAAGAAAATCTAGCCTTGAAATTTCCAATCACAGTCATAGATCGCCTTGATCTCAATTTGATTCCAACACTTAAAGAACCATTCAAACTCTACCTAAAGAAGTCTTTCTGTTGTTGGTCTTGTCGTTCGCTTCCTGTAACCATTTCAACGTCCATACAAAAAACTGGCTATCACTGCAGTGAAAACATTCCCATTGAATGTGAGTGTGATAATGCAAGTAAATTGACCATAACCAGAATTAATTTTAAACTATACGAGCGTGTCACCTACAAACTGAATAAAGTCGTAGAATCACATAGGTGTATTTGCCAAACATCTATTGGGCCAGTAAAATCGGGTGATTTACAAACTTACAATGTGGCTCTAAAAATTCCAGTTGGACTAATTCCAAGTATCTTTAATTGCAAGTATATTAGTTTGAATTATGAGCTAAAAGTCGTGTGTTTTATTTTATTCAAATCGCTTGTTAAGTTTTCCGGTGCTATCCCAATAACTTTAGGCAACAATATATAAAATGTCATGCGTCACAATATTAAAAACATACAAAAAAGAAAAAACAAATTTTTATTTAAAGTTACACAATTCGGCCTAATGCATCAAACTCCTTAATTACAGATCCTTCGAAATTCTGGTATTCAATAGAATTCCAACAATTCCTTGGCGATAAGTCTGTAATTTCTGTTGGTGGGTGGGATGTAATGGTTGCCCAGACATCCGACACCAGTGGTATAACAAGTGTTCTGCTGTTTCCTCTTCCTCATTAATTGCATAATCTTAATTGATCGTTGAGACGTATTCGCACATTTTTGAACCTTACAATGTCCTGTAAAGAAGTCTGGCACTATACGGCAATGAAGTTTTGTGCTACTCTGTTTTATTTTTATGGCTGTTTGCCGGTTGGTTCTAGTCCAATAAGGACTTTGGCAAAGAATATAGAATAGTTTACCTTATCCGTGAATGAAACTACAAAATTATGTTGGAAATGAAATTAATGAAATTTTACTGTACACTAAAATTTTTTTTTATTATTTGTATCACGGGGCTGTACATGTATCATAACCTTAATAGCTCCGCCATGGCCACAACGCGATGTTTCAAATGCTTTCTCCGTTTCCTCAATATCAAAATGGTGTGTCACCAACTTCTTTATTAGCTTTACCTCACCAGAGGCGACAAGTGCCAAAGCGGCAGGGTAACTATTGGATTTTGAAAAAGATAACAATATTAAAGATGATAGAATTTTTTACCCAAATATAACAACAAACTTACTCATTACAATATCGAAATACTCCGCGTATATCGACCTCACGGGCCAATGCATTTATCAGAGGTAATTTAGCCTCAGCTTCGCCCATGCCTACAATGACAACCACTCCCCCTGGCCGTGTCGCCTGCAATATGAGACAATTGTAAAAATAGGTACTTTAGATTAGATTTCATTTGTGACATACAAAAATACCCAGCCGAACCGAGGTCTCAGCGCCACAACAATCTATAGCCACATCGGCTTGGCCTTTTAAAAGATGTTGTACACAATTCACCACCGCCTCAGCGCTATCATCTTTTTTCAAGAGAAGCGTATGTGTAGCACCCAACTCCGCGGCGAGATCTAAGCGCCCTTGCATCAAATCAGTTATTAAAATTTCTGAAGCTCCCATTGATTTTGCAACTAACAATGTGACTAATCCAATTGGACCAGCACCTAAAATAACAACACGTGTACCAAGTCCAACTCCAGAGCGTCGACAAGCATGTACACCCACTGATAATGGTTCCAGCAAGGCACCCTCTTCCATACTAACATGATCGGGTAATTTGTAACAGAAATCAGCTGCATGTTTATAGTAACGTGTCAAATTGCCATCATATGGTGGTGTTGCACAAAACGCCATACCGGCACATAGATTATATTTGCCATTTTTGCAATCATCACAAATACGACACGGCACACCAGGTTCAATGGCAACTCGATCGCCAACCTTGAGATTTTTCACCTTTTTTCCAACCTTGGATACAATGCCGGAAGCTTCATGACCAATAATCATAGGTTTTTTCACAACAAAGTCACCAATGCGTCCATGTACAAGATAATGAACATCGGAACCACAAATGCCTACACAATCCATAGCAAGGAGAACCTCATCATCGACAATTTTAGGAATGGGACGTTGTTCCTATAATACATTAAATAAAAAACAAAAATAATTCTAAATTCTAAAGGAAAATAATCTTTCCGGAAACCAGTTACCAATCTAAGATCTTCAATGCCATTAAGAACTGCTGTCAAATTGTCTTTACTGTTTTTAGATCTTCTCCTTATTGAAAATACCTGACGGTTAAAATTAAAGGCTAGACGCCCAAGATTTTGGTTTTTTACTAAAAATTTTGAAAACATAACACGGCTTAAAAATTTATATAAAAAACTTCCAAATAATAATATTTTAATATTTTAGTTCTTGCGAAATGGATTTTGACATTAAAGAAAATGATGTGATCATATAAAAAATAAAAATATACAATACATATATTTTTGACAGCTTCTGCCGTATGCATTTTTTCTGTGGATCGCTTGGAGAATGTACATAATTTCGGCAATATCATTTTTGTAGCCGTTTATCATTTCATATTTGTACTTTGTATACGCAAATTTGTCATGAAGTTTGTAACAAACAGAAGGAGACTTTGGAGACCCCATAAATTACAGCAATTCTTGATCATCTGGAAGACATGAGTGTAGGCAAAACGATTCTTAGGGGATCGTGAAGAGTATGACAACATCGGTATGGCTGATTTTGTGTCATTGTTATATAAAAATACACTGAATTCGGATGATCCATATTTGGCTATAACATGTTTACCATGAACTACACACAACTCTTCCATTGCTTTAGTCGCATTCGATTCTTTTTTTAAGTAACAATATAGGAAATTATAGCAAATACACTCTTTGAAATTCCCCACTTTTGGACCAAAACTCTAAGCATAAATCTCAACCGAATCGCATCCAGTTTGTTTCACAATATTATTGATGGTCAGTTTTAGAGGAGATTGATCAAAAAGTCAGTTGCTATTCATACATTAAAAATAATTGGCCGAAATGGAGTAAGCAGATGGACTTTAACGACGTACACAACTTACTACTAGTACATAAATAGAAAATAAAGTTAATGAAAGCTTATGTCATTATAGGTACACACATCCGATATAAATCATATGCCGTTTTCAGTTATCATGGTTTAATTTAATATTAAAATAATATTTAAGACCATGAGTTCGGTGGAAACTGTCTTCCCAGTGGACTGAACTCATTCTGGGTGGCTTTGTACAGATTGAAACACAGATAGTTTTGAGTTATAGCCTTTAAAAAATGCATAATACATAATTGCAACACATGATTGATGGTATGATAAATTAACAATTTTATTATATTTATGTGCCCATGAACTTTAGATCATTAAATTCTGATATACATTATTTCTAATTTTGAAACAGTAATTATAGTTTTTTTTTATATTATTTTTTTTTTTTTTTGTAAAGTCAACTTTTCTTCAATTATTATTCAAGTAGCAAAAGTAGGTTGAGTCTTTTTTCCTCCATACAATTTGTTTTATTTATCCTGGCCCAAGATATTGACCTCTCGGTCTTCGCTTTTATTACTCTGTTTTCTTTGGATTCTCAGTTGTGAACATGAAGGACTGAAACAAAAGCAAAATATAATGTTTAGTATATTTACGTACACAAGTATGTATTTAATGATTTAAAAATACTATATACATACTATATACAAAAATTACCCGACTGCATTTCTATGCCTTTGATAAGATCTATGGTAAACGTCATGCAAGAATTCTGATTGAATACAACAATATTTTAAAGAATTTTCGACCTACAAAAGATAAATGTAATACGATCTAACAGAAACACGAGCAATAGGAAAAAAGACTGGAAATTTAAGATCCAAATACCAGGAAAGTGCTACCAAGAATGACATCCATCAATTGAAATGGGCGAAAACTAGTTCTTAATAATCATTTATTTTTATCAAACTGAACCTCCTCAATCAATATACACAATCCCATGTTATTTTAATATTTTTCATTCCAATTAGTTGACCTCAACTCGTATGGGCATTGCTCCAGTCAGCATATCCGTCGTGACACTCTTGAAAGTTGTCATTATAAGTTGTGGGTCATGAAGAGTTACGTCGGCGAGTTAATCACAAGAACAGTGATGTGTAAGGGAACCGGCGTTCAACTGTTGATGATAGCGAAATGTGACTTTCTCGTAGAACCACAATCACCTTATGTTAATTAAGTCGTGCTGTTCTGTTATACTGCCGTACTGCAGAGAATTTATTGGTCTCTCCGACAGACATATGGTTGTGTCCTACAGAGGGGGAATTTCTTTGACTTTCTACATAGGCTGTGCTGCGGCAACACTGCTTCTAGAGACTTGCAATTAGACAGTTGATAGTTGATTTGTAGACTTACAAATTGTGCAAATTTATTCTAAAAAACACTGTTCAAATCGGCTAACTTCCCTTGTGCTGCATTCATTTGACGATCAGCTTAATAATTATAATTAAACTATGTCCATCTCCTATGTTTAACTAAATAATTTCCAAGAAAATAGCGTATTGACAGAAAGGTTGCAGACATGGTGAAATCGAGTAAGTATTCTAATACATCTACATTTAGTACTACTTTACTCACATGATGTAGTACAGTCGGACTCTCCCATAACGAAGTCGCTTTGGCCGTTGAATGACTTTCAGCATCTACTTATATTGATAATCTCCAACGGTTCTTGGTCCTTTTCTTTATTGAGGAGTCCGACTGTATATAGCATTACCCGCACAAACTGTAGTAGTAAATGTTAAAATATCATAAATACGAGAACATCTCTAATTCTAATGCATTTTAGTTGCATCAATGACCTCAACTTGACTTTGTTGTTAAACGCTTTTCAATGAATTGCTGATAAGACCTAATGATGGCGATAACGTTCAATCAAATCAAACTTAAGAATTATTATACTAAAATCATACAATAGTTGAGTAAAGATTACGAAACATGTTTTCTATTTATAGGTTTGTGAATCCCCTTTAAACTTACCACAATACTTTTTAATCCAGTAAACAATTTCTTCTGATTAGTATTATTTTCTTCTGGGATAACTATTAGCTCTCGTTTTACAAATTTTTCATCTTCGTCTTCATCAGCGTCGGCTCGTTTTACTTCCGGTTTTTCTTTTGGATCATCTATTTCATATTTCTCTTTGTATTGTAAAAGACTCTCGTCAATGCTCGCATCAGTAGTATAATCACTAGCTTTTGATTTCATCATCATATCATGATGACGTTGTTCTATTCTTTTGGTACCACCGAAAATCCGAATGCTATCATCATTTTTATCGTAAAATTTCTTCATTGCTGTGGCAAGGCTTCCACCCTTGGATTCAATGGATTTTCCTTTTTTGTCTTCTAATTTCGGTGCAATATCCGCAATTGTGGATGAGAAACCATATACCGTAGGCTCTGTTGGATTGTTCGATTTTCGTTGGAATTGGTATTTGTTATTGTAGATCCATCGCTATTTGGTTTTCCAGTAGAGTCAACTTTCAAACGACTAGAATAATAATCTTTGATAGGGGAGAAAGTCACCTCTTTTTGTTTTTCTTCTACATGGTGCTCAGAATGGTTTATTTCGTAAATAGGTTGTTTTAATCTGCTCATTTTTTGTTTCTGTTCTAATACAAGTTTTTCATTTATTTCCACTATATCAAATTGATCTTGATTCGAAATGAGAGAATCATTATTATCTTGCTTATTATAGGCTGATTGAAGATTTTTAGATTTATCCTGTGCCTGTTCTTTTTTGATTACCATCACCATACCCTGTTTTCGTTCCTTTTCAGAAGAATGTGTATCAAGCTCTCCGCCAAATACTTCTTGACTGAGTTTAATCGGTGGTTTAATATGTTCATTGTATTGATTATCAGACTTTTCCCCTTGGACAATATTTTCAGATTGTTGAGACTTAGCAGGTTCATTTTGTACTATAATTCTACGATTTTTCTCTAACACACGTTGATATATTGAATCCAGTTCTTGATTCTGCTCTAATAAAAGTTCATCGGGCTCTTCGTTAAATGAATTTAGCTTAATCGCCTTTGGTTGTTGTTGGTTTTGTTCGGTTCTTGTTGATTCCATAGTGTGATATTCATCATTAAGCTTCATACCCAATCCGCATACATGTTGAACAAACTCATTATTAGGTTTTCTCAAAATTGAATCCATGTCCGTCGCCTTAGGTTCTTGGTTTTCATCATTATCCTTTTTAGAGAGATTATCGTTACATGAAAGCGTAAGCGTTATACCGGAATTAGATAAATTTATTTGGATGGTATTAGCTTTGCCCTCCACCATGTTAATACCATCATTCTCTGTCTTGGAGTTATCCTTGGCACCAATGACATTCATTGCAAATGGCTCAATACGTCTATTGCCCGTTGTGGTTTTCGTCGTATTATTGATGATTGTTATGCGATATGGGCTTTTTTCACTTGGAGAGTATATGTGCTCCGAATTGTCGGTGCTATCCAATGTTGTATTAGATTTTTTCGATCCTTGTTCAAAAACACTTTTTATAAAATCATTCATGCTTTGATCTTTGCCTTGAGTATCTTTTGATGATCGAACTGCCCCTTCCAAACTTACTTTTTTATTATAATTCATATCTTCACTACTAATTTCCCATGGATGCTTATCATTTTCCTGATCCTTTTCTTCTATATTCTCTGCTGAATTTTCACTGTCATTATATTTATTAATACTTGGATAATATTCACCACGTTTCAACTCAGAATCAGGAATGTCTCTTAACAAATGTGCATTTGAATCTGACTCTGCTGCAAATTTCTCTTCGGACTCATAATCTATTTTTAATACGTTTTCTTGAAGATTGTCGGCTGGAACTTTTGAATCTAAAGCAGACTCATTTTTAGCCCTGGGCTCGGTTATCTCGTCCTCGTTATCGTTGAAGTTTTCGCGTCTTTCAGCTAATTCGCGAAAAGCTTTTTTGGTTACATTAAATGTTGAATCGTCATTACAATTTCTGTTTTTAGTTTTTTCGGCCTTTTCGCCTGTACAAATGCGTATAGCTTTGGTAGGGCGATACCGGCGTAAAGTTTTTGTTTGTTTTTCACGCTGTTGCGAGCAGAAGCGATGACTGATCTCTGGAACAAAGTGTTCCACAATATTTACAATTCGCCAAAGGTTCTGCGAGTATTTGTACGTAGCGGGCGTTAAAAGAAACCGACCTGTTGTCCTATGCATTTTACACCAACTATAAGTTGGACAATTCTTCAATACAAAAAAAAAAAAAACACTGTAAATTTATTTTAATAAAATGCCGAAAATCAATTGGTGATTTTTTATCCTATTTTAACAAATGAAACTCTCCCCGAAAAAACAAAAACCGAAACAAATGTCAAATTATTAAAAACTCAAGGCATGTGTGTTTTTTTTTATTTTAATTAAAATTTGGTTTTGTTGTTTGTTCCCGGGGTTGGACATGGATCATGACCTTAATGGCACCACCATGGCCATGACGCGATGTCTCGAATGCCTTCGATGTCTCCGTGATGTCAAAGTGATGTGTAACCAAACGTTTGACATTTACTTTGCCAGAGGCGACAAGTGCCAAAGCAGCAGGGTAACTATGATGGGATTTTGAATAGGAATAGAATGAAATTTTATCAACAAAAGATAAGATAAACAAACTCACTCATTGCAATAGCGAAACACTCCGCGTATATCGACCTCACGAGCCAATGCATTGATCAGTGGTAACTTAACCTCAGGAGCACCCATGCCCACAATAACAACAACACCACCAGGTCGTGTTGCCTGAAATATGAGAGAACAATGAATAGATGGAGATTTATGCATCAAAATGCATTAACTTACAAAAATACCCAATCTTGCAGAGCTTTCAGCACCACAACAATCTATGGACACATCTGCTTGCACACCAAATAATTCCTGTACACGTTTTGCCACATCTTCAGAATTATCTTCACGTTTCAAAAGCAGTGTATGTGTTGCACCCAATTCCTTGGCAACATTTAAACGATCTTGAACCAAATCAGTTATCAAGACCTGTGACGCACCCATTGATTGCGCAGCCAATAGTGTAACCAAACCAATTGGACCAGCGCCCAAGACAGCCACCTTTGAACCAAGACCAACACCAGCGCGTCGACAAGCATGTACACCCACTGATAATGGTTCCAACAAGGCGCCCTCTTCCATGCTAACATGATCGGGTAATTTGAAGCAAAAATCAGCTGCATGTTTATAGTAACGTGTCAAATTGCCATCATATGGTGGCGTTGCACAAAATACCATATCGGCACATAGATTATATTTGCCATTTTTGCAATCATCACAAATACGACACGGGACACCGGGTTCAATGGCAACGCGATCGCCAACTTTAAGATTTTTTACATTTTTGCCAATTTTGGCTACAATTCCGGCAGCTTCATGACCAATCACCATGGGTTCCTTCACAACAAAGTCACCAATGCGTCCATGTACAAGATAATGAACATCGGAGCCACAAATGCCAACAGAATCCATAGCGAGAAGAACTTCATGGTCGGCAATTTCTGGTATCGGACGTTGTTCCTAAAACAAAAGGATTTCCATATAAGAAATCATTGCTTGACCTTGACCACTTTTATGCTGATTATACACGTGTAAATGCTTACCAATCTAAGATCTTCAATACCATGAAGAACTGCAGTTAAATTATCCTTTGCCATTTTCTTTTCTTATTTAATTTTTATTTACACTTTTGTTCTTTTATAAATTTTTATTTTTCTTCTACTGTAAATTTTTTTTAGAAAATCAAAAGACGCTCCACGTTGCGTTGTTCTTGTCACTTGAAATGCTAAGTTCCAACTAAAAATTCAATGTCGCGCAACTTTTGTTCTAATATCAGCAGATAGAAATACACTTCCTACAATCATTTTAGGTTTGAACAAATCATTCGCACTAAGAGTAAACTGGGAACGGGGCAACGGGAGACCGGCGACGTGATTGCCATAAATAAATATACTTATGTATGTACATGCTACTCAAATAAGCGTACAGTACATGCAGGGGATAACAAGAAAGATCTCACGTAATATAAATCACTATCTTGTACGGCAAAACAAAACTGTGGTAGTGCCCTTTGTGACCGGAACAACAACAAAAAGACCCTTTGGCATTTACTACTTTTGATATGATGATAGATTATGATGATTCCTGGTAAGTTAAAAAAGTATACTTTTGAACAACCTACATTTTGTTAGTGAGAAAGAAATAGAGTAAAGATACACTGAAAAGAGAAATACCGTACCGTGTGAGTTGAATTGATTCAAAGAATAAAAACACAGCTGTTCTTTGGACGACTGTTTGCTTGTGTTTCTCTTTTCATTAGAATGTGTGTTGAATGGAAAAACAAAAATGTAAACAATACTTTGTTTTTTTATTCATTTATCATTCTATTGTATTTTATACTTATTTCATTTTATTAAAGTTAATTCAACTCTTGCTGCAAACTTTTCCGCATAGGAACTTGTTCATTCTCATGCTCTCTCTCTCACGGCGTTTCATTTGACATTGCTGTGGTTGTCATTTGTCAAAGACGAAGTATAATACGAGTACATGCAATGCATTTAATTGATAAGGGGGCTTGACTGCACTTGTTTGTATTGTGCTGCTTCTATTGCTTTGTATGCATTGCAATTTGATGACAACAAATTTTTAGGTGTGACTTTTTTATTATTATTTGTCAAGCACTTTACATAATTGTTATTTAATCTATCAAAAAAAATGTTGATAACATTGACATTGGGTTTGGCTTAGCTGACCATTTTATGTCCTCCATCAAAGAACTGACCTGCAGCCAAATGGTTTATGCAAATGTACTACGTTATGTCATCACAAGTTCTACCTTCCTCGCAAGATAGGAAATTTCCCCTATTTAAGAAGATTACCTTTCTCATACATACTTAGATATATTGTATGCTGTGTTCCTTGCTGCTTGTTAAAAATTCAATTTACCGTACTTTATTAGCATTAAACGAAATAATACCAAATTTTAGTTTTAAATCAGAACTCAAAAATACAGAAAGTAGTCGGCATGTACAATTAGAACCTTTCATATTAATAAATACCATTTCTTGGATGCATTTTATTGGCGGCCGAGAAGAAAATTGAGTGTGTCTAAGCATCAGGTAGACCAAATGACATTGAGAGTATAACCCCCCTTTTGATTCGCAGGAATTGCCCACTAGAGCCCAGCACAGTGAGACTAATTTGGTTAGCAATCAATCATATCACATGTTTTCGTCCAATTCTTCTTATCTTTATTCCATAATATATACAAGTATGTATGTAAAATCATTAATTTTTCCGAAATCAGCATATCTTTTATGTGCATATGTACATATTTATGGACATATATATTTAAAGATTGCTTTAATTCACTTTAACTTCGATATTATTGACAGTAAAATACTATTTTTGAAGCTTAGAAAATCCATACATCATTGATAGATACTCATTACTTAACAACTTATCCACTTTTTACGTTTTAATATGTTAATTTTTCAACATATACATAGGTCAGTACGCTCTTATTTTGGCTTCTCTTCCTCTGTTATTTACACAAATTGAATATAAGCGGATTTGTTGTATCAAACTCACTTCTAATATTTGCGAAATTTACTACATACATTGGACTGATTGTCATCATTTCGCTTCTTATGCTCTTAGACGTTTTCAGTCATGATTCTATATAAACATGGTTAGAGAATTAGATCAGTCAAAAGCTGATAACAAAATTGGGGATGGTAAAAAAGATTTAACATCGACTTTGGATCTTAGCCTCTCGACTTTGTTGTGGGAATACAAACAATAAAAATAAAGAAAAGCGTGTGATATTGCAGTTTATTTGGTCATTCATTCTTTTGGTCTACCGATCATGTATCCGAGATCAGTAAAAATTATTCAAAAATGTATGCGTGTTTTAACCGAAAATATATTACTCCACAAACTTCATTCAAGTATGTACAAATTGAATATTAACTGTTGTTGTTGTTGACGATCGTGGTAAGAATAGTAATAATAATGGTAAAATTATTGTAGTTTGTAATTTGGTAAAATGTAATTTTATTGTACATTTTTAATTTTTCATATAATTGTTTTTATTTTGTGAGAAAAGCTCTAAAATACTCCTTACTTGGCTGGAATCATCCCGGATTTGTTGGTAGCACAAGATAGCCTTGCCCAGATCAAGACAAAAATGGTATTGATGCTGTAGTTTTCAGAAGTTTATAATTCACCTTGGATTTCCGTGGTGGATTTAACACTTTATGGGATGCTCATTTTTATTTAGATTTTAAAAGATTTGTAAGTATTCATATATCAAAATTTACTTTGAAATGCATCCCATTGCCAAAATGTCTTGATACTGAAACTCTTTTAAATTCTGGATGCTACCTTTTATGATATCCTTCATTTGGCAGAACCATGAATGCAAGCCAACCTAACCCATTCGCAACTATTGCAATCTAAACAAAAATTACATTAATTCTCAATTAAAACGGGTCAATTTTTCTAATTCGTCACACTGAGGACGAAATAAGAGCAGAGGTAGCAAATGTATAGTCAAAGTAATAAGTCTAATTAATTATTTTAAGTATTTTCTTTTTGGCCGTAACACTTTTTAAATATCATTAATCCAATGTTTTTAGGTGTCCCAATAAATTAAGAATTTCAAAATCATTGGAAGATTCAACTGCTGAAGAAAATTTAAATGTCTCAATTAGTTACATATGCTTCAAATCAACGAAAGTCATTTCCTATCCAAATAGGCGATGATAACTCTGAAGAAGTACCCAACAACATGACAGTATTTTTGGTAAAATTTTGCGCAATCATTTATCCGTAACTTTACTTCTACTCATTACACTCAATTGCCCGGAAAATACTTTAACATTCCTTGGGATATAACATGGGTTCGTTCTTACTTAAGTCGTTTATGTAAATCGTCTACTTCTACTACTACTGACGTTTTTGGATTTCAGAAGATACAATAAATTGTAATATATTTTCAATATATCTATAAAAATATTATTTAGTACAAGATTTTCTTAATTGTGGTTTAAACATTTAAAAAAGAAAAACTTTAGCACTTGTATGAGGATGTGCTAACATTTTTAGTACATACCAAGATTTCGATGATATTTCTTCTTCTTCTTAGGAGAAGGTTGTTCGGAACTTTCGTCGCATCGCATTGTGTAATTGCTGTCGCAAATACCTTAGAATGCCTTTGAAGCTACTGATTATAACGGCTTGTGTATACATTTATTTCATCACAAACTGTAGGCAGTGATGCCAAAAATTTGTATGGCGTAAAGCCAAGTTTGTGCTAGTATTTGCATGTAAACCATCTTAAGGAAAGGTTACTAGTTCGACGTAGCAGCCAATTTGATTTCCTCGACTGTGTAGCAACATACCGTGATTGATTTTACAAGTGCGCGCCATGTGAGGCGTTTATCCATGATTAGACTGAGGTACCTGAATTGATCCACCTTAGAAATGATCTCTGAGACGAATGCAATATCTGGACAAAATCCTTGCATCAGCGTGTAATCACAATTGGATGATTTCCTTGATCACAATTGCTTGATTTGATGGAGATTCAGAGTTGTAAAGAACGCCAGTGTCATATGCATGCATACATACATACATATGTATGTTGCCATCAAGGCATCAGGGACTTTTGTACAATGTACTATCATGATTAATCCCTTTGAGATTCTCGCCTTAAATATGTTCTTTATGAAAAAAGAATATTTAAAATATGGAACACCAAAAATCAAAAACAATTTTAGTAGTACCTTCTTCCTTTGTGTTTCATTGGGATTCATGAAGCAAACGATCTTGTGCCAATTTCTGATACTTTGCTCTGTCTGGTAGATTAATTATTTTAATGTCCTTTATTCCAAAATTCAATTACAATGCAAGAAAACGCAAACACCTGTCCGAGGTAGTTTCACAACGACAAGACTCTTATAAACCACAAACAAAATCATTTTGCATTTCGCTGCTGCAAATTTACTACCCAACACTACTTAGATCTGTCGTTGATAGGCTACCCTAAACCATAAACACACACAAGCCGGAATAATTTCGAACAAGTGTTGCTCGCTCTGTAAACATTCGGACGCTGTTTTGTTTTTTTTTGTTGTTGTTTTGAAACCGAAAAAAAAGAAAAACATAACCCACGGTATTATTCATCATGGGATGTGCGGAAAGTAAAGATAATGAAGAACCCAGTAATAGGCCAAAATATCGAACCTGTACCGATACATTTTGGCTTGGACTTTATGTAGTTTTCTGGCTGTTTTTGGTAATTATAATTTTAAATAAATGTAGTATATAGTATATTTGTGAATCAACCAAATATGTACAAATGTAAACATTGTGCTGAGTGCAAACTTTTACTGGGAAAGTGAAAGTTAATGAGACAAGTGGTTGTTTGATAAATCATATTACATACGAGTATATTGCGAAGGCGATGGCTATGATGGCGTCATCGCGTAGCGTCATTAATCCAAGTTAAATAAGTCATGATAATTGAATTACTTGTGATGCATACGAATAAGAATAAATCTGTGTATGCATGCATAAGTATGCATGTCTCATCCACTTTCAGAATATCTATTCCATTCATAGATTTCTTAGAACAACTGAAATGAATCAGATTGTAAATTGATAATTATTTGAAATAAGTTAATAGATTCAAAACTATTTTTCTATTTTCCAAAAATATTCATTTAGAAAAGAAGTTGTATATTGTTTTGCGTGCTGTAATATCATTATTTACTACCACTCCTTTATCACCAATAGCATCAGGTCTTAGCCAAAAACGAAGCATAAACTAACATCGACACTCCTTTAAGAACATAACACATTTTAGATTTATGTCTCTAATTCTTTTATGTTAATAGCCCAAGAGAATTTATATTTATAATATACATAAGTAGGTATACATATTTTGGAATGGCATAGTTCTTAAGAGGGAGTAGTATGTACTTACATATATTTATATTCATTCCAAAGTCAAATGAAGGAAAAGATTCACATTTCTATGTGAATATGTATGTAGATACGCTATATTTATATATAGAGATATTGTATGTGTATATCAGTATATTTGTCTGCATTTAACTTAGTATCTGATATCAGAATTAAAGTATTTACACAAACTTGATATAAGATCTTTTACACTTATATTAAACAACAAATACAATAATATTGACTTTCGTTCTTTGAAATATGTATACACTTATGTATCTAATGCTCATATCTATACTGTTGTTCGCAGTATTATAATGTTTTTTAGACTTTGTTTTTTTATAATATCGAATATCGAATTTAAAATTTATCAACCGCAATGCAAAAGGTAAGAAATAAAGGCGAGTGTAAATGCATTCAAACAGCGTACAACCAAGTGTTCATGGATCATTGCTTATACAAAGAAATATTCAATCGTTGAATATATTTTATGATCTTCAGCAACAGTGGAATGCATCTTTTCTGCAGTAAACAAAACTTGGACAGCAGATAAAATTCGATAAGAAGTGGAAACATTGAAAGCGATAATGATGGTCAAATGTATTGAATGTATTTGAAATATCCATGATTTGATTTCTATTATTACCTTAAAATTAAACTGGAGCTGCTTCATACAATTTCTTGAAAGTAAAACAAGTAAGAAGTTTAACTTCGACTATGCCGAAGATGAGATACTCTTCACGCACCCCCTAGAAAACGTTTTTGCCTATGCTCGGTGATAGAGAATTCAGAAATATTTAATTTGGCTGATGTTTAAGGTATAGTCAGTACACATAGAGCATTTCAACACTGTATGGGAGCTTTATGAGTCAGTAATCCTAGGGTCTTGAAATCTACACGGTTGTTGAATATAGAACAGACACTTGTACAGTTGCAATTTCAGTTTTGATATTTAGTCATTTCATGGACATTGATTAGAAACTGATAGTGTCCAAGTTTCAGTTCGATAGCTCAAAAAACAAAAAAGTTTTTCTAATAAGAACATGAATTCAAATGGGTGGTTTGAGTAGTCCGATTCGACTGTTCCGACAAATGTACTGCGCCTATCTTGAAAACTAATAGTATCCAAGTTTCAGTTCGTTAGGACAAAAAAACAAAAACTGAGGGACTAGATTGCATACTTACAGACGGAAGAACGTGAACTGCGTGAAGAGTATAAATACACAGCGACAACTTCATAAGGATTTATTGTAATGGAAAACAAAGGCGATTCAGAGGATGAAAGGCCATCATTTTATTTGATTTGTAAATTTTCATTTTTTATACAGCGAAAAGCACAGTGTTTCTCAAATCAATTTACTGGTGGATTTGGATGACATATGCCGTAAAGATACGAGCATTATGTACATTTACAGAATTTTGAAAAGACTCATACAAAAGCCAATTGAACAAAGAAAAAAGCTTTAGATAATCCGATTTAAATATTTAGTGGGAATTATTTCAACTTTGTTCCTAACAAAACTACCATACATTGTTTTAATTCACTAACAAATATCACGCTAAAGTAATATAGCAATATTACTTCATACTATTAAACCATTCTTGATATTTTTATTTACATTAAAATTAATCAATATACAATTTTTATATTTCTTTTCTTTTCATTTAAAGATTGTAATTGCAATATTTTCATTTGTTTATGGAAATCCTTTGCGTATAATCAATGGATATGATTCATTTGGGAATACATGTGGAGTTAAGCATAATGAACGCTATTCTAATTTTCCTCTCTCCGGAATGAATACAATTGATAAACCGGAATTATTTTATTTGGATGTCAAAGAATTAAAAAAAACTTTAAAAATTTGTGTTAAAGAATGTCCATCAAGGACTTTGAAGAATTCAAAAGATCTTGTGGAGTACTATAGGGATACACATAATCAGCTGTGTCGATATGATTTTGATGTGAATATATTAACGAGCCCAAATGCTGGTAACTTGGATTCTTTCTTCAATTATCTAGGTCCGTGTCCAAGTTTTCCAGTTTTAGAAAGGTAAGGTGTATCAATTTTATCACATAATCAAATTTAATATTATTTAAATATAATTTTCAGTTCACCTGTGCTTCACCGTTGCGTTCCAAAAGGGAAAGGTGAAGCAGTGAGAAATATGTACGATATGCTCAATTCCTGGGATGTTGCTCAACAGTTTCTTGGCGATATATACTCAACATGGCACATAATCGCAATTATATGTGGCATAGCTCTTTGTAATTTACTACATATTAGATTTTTTCAAATGGAAGAATTATTATTAATAAATTTATCATTTCTATTCTATTTTAGTGATATCAATTGCTTTGGTAACATTAATGCATTGGTTGTCGCGACTTGTTTCTTGGCTTATATGTGTACTTGTGATCATAGCAAGTATTGGTCTAACCGTTGCTCTTTGGTATGCTTACTACAGTATTCGTCATAAATCTGCATTAAATACACAGTTATCATCATTGGAAGAATTCATACGAAATGAGCACGCAGTTTTCGCATTGGCTATTATAGCAACAATTTCAATGGTAAGAGAAGAACTGTGTTGATGATGGATATAATATACATATTTTCCATTTTACTTTCATCCTTAATAGATTATTTTGCTGGTTATTATTTATTATCTAAAGAATAAACTATCGGGATTGACTGCTCTTTTTGAAGAGGCAGGCGTTTGCATGATGAACTTGCCCGGTCTTCTGATAGCTCCTATTCTTGCATTTATCGTGTTGGCATTGTTTCTTGCCTTTTGGGTATTTGTCGTTATTTGTATATCAACGGCAAGTGCACCTGGCCAGAATCCTATGGCTCCATTTGACAACTCAGCTGTTCATCAACAAATTGCACCAAATATGATAAATGCCAAAAACAACACGGATTCCGATTATAAAAGTAAGTACAATAAAACAAAAAAATAATTACCTAAACGGAAAAAATTATTAAGAGTTTCAAAACAGTGAGGAAACTAATAAAATTATATTTTTCATTTCTCAATTAATTTAATACATACATACATATATACATATGTATTACCTTATCCCCTGTTGAGTAAGTTAAATAAGTTTTGTGGCATTATATATTTTTAAAACATCACTAATAATAGCACATAAAATGAACTTAGAGACTATGGATTTCATCGGTAGTCTTTCAAGAGATTTGTATAGTCACTAACAAGACATTCTTTTGTATCTTATGCACATGAGTAAAGAGATTATTTCTATTGGCTACAGATTCAATTATACACTCCAGATCAATGAAATTGAAATGAAAAGAATTTAAAAATTAACTAAGCGAAAAAACTTCCAAAAACTTGGTAAACCACCATATTTTCATATTTTTATAATTTTTTGAGCTTAGTGAATATTGTGTGTGGCCAACTTTATTTGAAATGGGAAGGAAAAGGATATATATTTGCCTATCGAAACATCAGTCTTACAATCAGGCAGATATTGTAGCAGAAAAAAGTCTCTAAAAATCAGACTATTTACAATTAAAAAAAAAGCCATTCTCAATCTTCGTTTTTACTCGGAACCTTTTGACATGGAATACCAAGTGGCATCGGATTTTAATTTATTTAATTTTAATGGACTATTACTTCTATGACAAAAAAGGAAAAACACTATTGGACTCGTCCTAATGATGTGGGATGCAATCTCCTCTTATGGTTGATTCGAACTTCAATTCGTTTCATCTAAGATGAATGCAACAATCTACAGAGAGCTGCTCTAAAAAGCATTTTTTTTATTATTATTATTACGGGCAATTTTGTTTTTGTCAATTCCATTCCGGTAATTTTGATGTGAAAGATGTACTACGTTTGGAATCACTTGAATAAGGCTGGTTACAAAAAGGAAGCTCGATGAAGGAGTGCCAAACAAAACAAAACAAACCTCATGGACCGAATTTCCATTTACTGAATCGAAATAAAATCGACCTATTCCTGGTGATGACAAGTGAGTCTCTTACAACAACTAACAACCGAAATCGGCCGTGGTCGAATATTGGCGAGCTGGCACAAACGATGGACAACCCAGGATTGACGGTCAATAAAGTTTTAATGTGTATTTGGTGAGATTGGCAGGGAATCATGTTTTGTAAGCTATCTCCCAATGGCCAAACTCTTAATTTGGACCTAACAATACTGTCATCAATAGGACCATCTAAAGGAAGCAATCGTCCAGAAGAGGTCAGCTTTGGCCTATAGAAGAGAAGTTATGTTACATCACTACAAAGTCAGGCCACACATAACGATAGAAGCTTTGGAAGCTTGGTTGGTAGGTTCTTATGTATACACATTAGAGTGAAGATCTGGCATGAAGTTATTGCCACCAGTTTTTGCCTATGACAAATAATTTTACTGGTGACAAATTCACCTCATGGGAGAAGCTTGGTTTAATAGACTGTCCCAGTTTTGTTGCCAATAAGGACAAGGGTTTTCATGAGAGAGGTATAAGGAAATTACCTTTAAAATGGCAACAAGTTATCGAACAAAACGGTGCATTGATTGATCTAATCAAGCTAAATAAAACCTTCAATTTACTGCAAATATAATGGATTTCTTTGTACTACTTTTTTATATTGTAATGATAAATTTGGTTTCTTTAAATTTTGTTCTTTTACTACTTTTCTGTATCATATCACAATGAAATATATATTAATATGTAAATACACATTAATGGATTGGGATTTTTTTAAATTCAATACATATATTTCATTAATTGATGGACAATGATAGAGAGGAGATTTTTAGTTGTTATAGTTTTTTTTTTTTTTGAAATATTAATAATTATGTGTTTTTAAAGCTATCCTGCGCGTAGAATACACTGAAGCACGCACAATACGCAGTATGTTTTGGATCTATGTAATCGGCTTGATATGGACTGTGGAATTCATATTTGCATGTCAACAATTTGCGCTTGCTGCCGCTGTTGCATTTTGGTATTTCCAAAAACCAACAACAACACCAACTGTTTATGCAATTGGTAGACTTATCAAGTATCACTTGGGTACGGTGGCAAAGGGATCATTTGTGATAACAATCTTCAAGATACCACGGCTCATTTTAACTTATCTGTATGCCAAGTGAGTATTTGAAATTAACGAGAACATTCAACATAAAACTTCAATCCTAAAATATTATTTATTATTATTAATTTTTTTTATTTGTAGATTGAAGAAAGGAGAGGATAAAGGCTCTGAATGTGCTGCTTGTTGTCTAAAATGTTGCATATGTGGCTTTTGGTTGCTAGAGAAATTCATTCGTTTCCTGAACCACAATGCTTACACAGTAGTAGCAATCGAATCCATTAATTTCTGTCCAGCAGCAGGAATTGTAAGTCATTTGTAAATATTCTTTATTTGAATTTTATATAAATAAAGATAATTTTTCTAATTAGGCATGGAATGCTATTGCAACAAATGCCCTACAAGTGGCTACAATCAACAGTATTGGCGATTTCATACTCTTCCTTGGCAAAATTGTAGTGGCAGCAATTTCTGGTCTCATTGGAATTTTAATGCTTAAAGATAGGCCCGGCTTGAACTTTTACATGGCTCCTGTTATATTAATCATTATCTTCACTTTCTTTATTGCTCACATTGTTTTATCACTATTTGAGGTAATTACTTAACTATTTATAAAAATATTGACTCCATCAATTAATGATGAATACAATATTCACTTTTTAGATGGTTGTTGACACATTATTCCTTTGTGTTTGTGAGGATAAAACAATCAATGGTCGCGCTGGTCGCTGGGCACAGAGCAACTTGGCAAAATTAGTTGGTGAGGAACCGTTGCAACCAGGAGAAGAGCCACCAATTCAAGTAGTAGAAATGATGCCAATCAATAAGCAACCATTTACTAGATTGCCTCCACCGGAGTCTGAAGTTTCCCCCATGTCTGAGTAAACAGACTTCATCAATTTATTTTGTTTACAACAAATAATTTATTTATTAAGAATAATATGAGAAATATGAACGATACGCACAGATCACAGTTCAATTTGTCAATCCGTCAAATGCATTGATACAAATATTTATTTTTTTACATTTACAGTAAAACATAGTATATATTGCATATGACTTGGGTGTTATATTTGTCATTAGTACACATATTTTAGAGTGCTAAGGTTAGGTCTAATATGAACTTCCTTCTATATACAAAGGATGGAAAAAGTTGCTTAAATTTATATTTATTAACAACCTTGTATTTAAAGGAATAGAATCTCCTAAAAGTGACTTCTTTAAAATGCACAATATTTATACAATGATTGATGAAATATGGTTGTAATGGCATTAATAAATAATGTTATCAATATAGTAGAAGGACTAAAACACATATCTGTCCTTCGTAGTGTGAAATATACTCGATATTTTGGTTGTGCTTCTGAAACTTCGGAAAATCTATTTATTCTAAAGTCTAATGACAAATCAAACATTCAAGTTATTTATAACCAGCAATTACATTGTATGTGCTTAGTACTAGAGTTTCTGAAACTATGCTGCCCGGTGCCCTAAGTATTTCGCAAAAAGATGCGACAAGTTTAAAATTATAAAATTAATGGGCATGAAAAGTTTAAGGAAATCGGACTGAGACACTTTACTATAATATACTTACACATGTGTGTAGTATATTCATTAAGCCATTTACATAATTCATGTACAAAACTATTGTAATTACAATTTGTTATATTCAAAAAATCTAAACGTATTTTGTATTTATTTATTTTAAAATAAATTTGAAAAAAAAAATACATTTAACTTAAAAATGTGTTACTTCTTCTAATTTCTACTTTTAGACTTTGGCTGTCATTTTCTTGGTTAAATCATCCTTGGAAGGCTTGCCTTTTCTTTACAGTTTCTTTCTTTCTTTTTGGTTTTTTCTATTAAGAAGTAAACAATATTGTAATAAAATGCTCTTTTACACAAAAAATTTGAAAAAGGAACTTGAAAATCGCAAGGGTTTCATGACCAAAACATCCGTGCCACCAACATGCCGGCATCTTTAGAAACTTCTCTTTATAGATTTAATGATTCTCCATTACAATGTTTCAACTTTTTCATTGGTTATCATTGTGCTGGGGCGTTCAGGGCGGACGGCGGAAGACTTTGTACCACTTATAAACTCGGCGAATGCCACAGTCAACATTTTAAGTATTTCGGAAGCCTTAATAATTTTATTTTTTACAAAAATATTTAGTACAAATGTCACAAATCGAAAAGGACCGAATCACACAGAAAAAAAAGATATTTTCTCTCCAGAATTCGCAAGGTATTTTTATCCGGTAACTCAAAAGTTATTTCGACGCAAGAATATATAAACTAGAAGATATACTTTCAAATGATGTTCAATCTGATTCCGGTTCCCTTTTGCAATTGTCAAAGTCAATGACGAGTGGTGTGTTTGTCAGAGCGGGTTACTGAGTCGGAGCAGGGCCTGTCTGTTTTACTGTTCTGCGAGGCCTCGGTTTATTCTGTGGGAAGGATCATTACAAAACCATCAGAATTACATCAGTTTGGTTGGTGAGTTCGTTGAGAGTGGTTGTGATCGAATAACATAAACCAATTTGTGCGAAGGATCAAGTTTTATTGAATATATCTTATCTATATCTTTGACACAATGAATGCATAAGATTAGAACCCAGTTTGAGCGATATGAGTCTTTATTATCTCTAGTAATGCTTAGGTATAAAAATATATAATACGACTGCCAACAATGGCTTCTTGTGGGTTATTGCCAAACGACGTATGGCAGCTCTTTTTAAGATGTTTACATCGTTTTGATCCACTATTTTACGCTGGATATTTGCCTTGTGCACAATCTGCCGATCTGTGAATAATAGAAGCAGTACTTTCCTTTCCATTTAGATTTCAAATACTGTAAATGGGTAAATGAGAATATACATTCAGTTTGTGAAATATAAAAGCCAGAAAACTTCCTACCACTAAGTGTATCATAGTGATCTTGCCAAATACAAGCTACAAAACTAAAAGTTGTTTTTGCCAAGTTCTCTAATTAGTAAGTACTTTCGTTTGAAGATCTGGAAATGCATATTTCATAACAAGTGTTTGTTTCATTGAAAAGATTTTGTTTTTTTTTTTAATTTAATTTTGACAATTCAAAATTAAGCACAAATGGACTTATGGCATTGAATTTTGGGGCACAAAATTATACAAAGTTTTCAGTCCAAAGTTTCAAGGAGGCTTGTCAACGCTGAATGGTATGTCCGCAACTCAGTCATCCACAGAGACTTGCAGGTGTCAACTGTAAATGAGGAAATTGTGAACCGCAGTAAGAAACATGTTCTCAGACTTGAATCACATGAAAATCATCTCGCTGTCAATTTATTAGACAAAAGCTTGCACACTCGTAGGTTAATGCGTTACCATCCCCTGGATCTCCCTTTCAGATCACCGGAAGACTAAGCGATGTTCTTCAGTCAAAAAAATATTATAAATATAACTCTTAAGTACAATAGTCCTATAACAACATGTCATTCTCAACTCATAAAATTCGCTGGTTGCTAATACAAACACATAATAAAAAAAAAAAAAAAAATAAATTTAATTTTTGGCTGCTCATTAAGTGTACGTATTTATGGCGATTTATTTATTTATTTATTTCAATTTTTTGTTAAATATTTAAATAAAACAATTTACTTATAAATAAATTTAAATAAGTTTATATAATATTGTAATAATTATAATTATTGTATTTTAAAACAGAAAACAATTTTAGAAGTGTTTTTTCTTTGTGTTTTTTGTTACAATAATTTTAGGAATAAAAAGTTTTTGGTTTCCTTGTTGTTGTTTTATTTTGTGTATATTTGAGACTGTTTGTTTTGTTTTTTCCTTTCTATATTTTTTTTTATATAATTTTAAAGCGATAAATATTTTAATTTATTTTTTTTTTTTTTGGTATAATCTTTTCTACATTTCTTTTTTTTGTGTTATAAAACTGGCTTAAAGAGTGGCGCACGCATAAATGCAATTGTTGTTGTTGTTGGTGTAAATCTTTTAAATGCAAAAAGTTAAACTGAAACTGTAATACTGTTATATTGTTATACACAAAGTCTTATTGCATGTTAAGCTAAGCGGCAGCCTTTACTTTGCATCAAAACTTTCTTCTTTGAATGATCCTTCACATTCTGTATAACAGTTTCATTTATCTGTTTGTATGTTTTAAATATAAACAGAAATATTATTCATAAATAAATGCACATTTTCATACTAGTTAAGTCTAATAAATATTTTTTGATGCTGTTTTAAATCAGTTAAATCTCTTTTTTCATACATATGAGGATATACAAGTAATTTATTCATAATTTTACCAATCGATTTGAGAACATTTACTATATTTCTTTATCGTAGTTGTTGTTATGTAATACAAGATTGTATTTATATAGACATAAGATCATAACTATTTATTACATAGATCTACTAAAACATTTATCAATTATAATTTAATTTTCTTTTTAAGAAGAAATTCAATTTTGTTTGTGTTTTGGCCTTAACGCAAAATTTAAGAAGAAAAGTGTGTAAACTTCAATGAGTTCTATGTTCCGACAATATCCATTCTTATATATACTAACTATTGTGTATACATATTCATAAAACAAAATTTATATAAATTATTTCCTTAATTCTTTAAGTATCCCAACAGGAATCTATAAAAGTCTTTAAGATCTTTATAAAGGTATTTATCGACACATCCAATGCATATCCAATTCTGTTCGTCAAATGGAAAACTTTTAATTTTTAGTTCTCTTTGAAGGCAACGAGTGAGTGCAACAAGGAATGTGCTACAGCAGAAACCATCAAAAACAAAACAAGCAACAATAAAACCCTTAACTATTATGTCATTCACTAGCAACAACACTTCCAAAATTAAATTTTTTATTGTTGTTTTTTCTTCATCGTCAATGTTGTTTTAACTTTTTTTTAAACATCAAATACCGATTTTTTTTTTTCTGTCCGCACACAGCACTCTCGTCCTTCACAACAAAGGTTCCCCCACAAACACATCAAATGATCTTCATTCTTCCATTCTCTCTACATTTGATCAAGCATTACCTTAACTTAAGAAAGTTTATAAAAGCATATTTTTATAATAAGTTCATGCCTATGCATTTTCTTTTAGATCTAAAACATTTATCTATTTGACTTAAAAAGCAACTCAATTCAAATTTACTTTAAAAGGAAGTTGACTTCATTTTTGCACAAATCCCGAAAAATACCTTTAACGGACCAATTGGTATATGAAATTCACAGAGTTCTACAACATTTAACCACATGATATTCCAATACTTTACATACCACCTAGGGTGTTAAAATTTAAAACAAACAAAACACAAAGAAAAAAAAGAGTATACATACATATGTAGAAATATTAATAAGATTTTCACAATTTTCTGATAAAAATAAGACAATTCTTGATTATGAAAGGATTTGCATGGATCCTAGAAACTAAGGAAACTAAGAAAATATGCACATATTTCAATGAAAATTCTACATCAATTCATTTGTCCATAACATTCTTGAAAATATCTAATAAACTACATTCAGATATACAAAATTTTTTGTTATTTTAATTTACGGAGAAACATATTTCTTAGAATAAACTATTAAATTTTAATTATATTTTGGTTATTAATAGATCGAGCTATTAAATTATTCAATTACTATATTATTTTGTTATTAAATCGATTGGATGAAAGTAAAGCCTCATTAGAATGTTGATAAGATAAACTTTTCTCTTTAATATAGTGTAATACATAGTAGTGTCATATTAATTATTTAAATTAAATGCATATAAATATGTTCTACTTAAAACGAAAAAAAAAACCTCTATGTGTTTCTATATTTCTCTCTTTTTTGTTTAATTTGTTTTATTTCTTATATAATTTATACTCATTTTAAAAGGAACAAATATGTTGTTTGGCAAAAGGAAACTTAATTGATTGAACTTTTGGTTCTTCTTTTTTGTCATATCATATTTTAGTATCATATTTTAGTTTATATTTTTAATATCCTTCACATATAACTCATTAAAATGGAAATTTGGAGATCCCCTTAAACCCGGGAGTCGCATACAACAGAAACAAAACCAGTTTTTAATACATTTGCGCCTGAAACTATTGTCGCTATCTCATATAAGTTTGTGTACAACAATAGAAAGGCAGTGGTGAGGAGAAATCGGTTTTCTCAGCCTCTTACAAAGCTATATTTTAATAAGTTCGGTTGTTCATACGAACATAATTCTAAAAATCATTTGTTGAAGTGAATTAAAAGAACAGTTTGCCCCAATAATTAGTGTTTTAGTCACATTGTATAAATTATTTAAAAGAATAATTCTAAGACGCCTACTACCTTTGCTTGAAAGGCTTTCAATCATTCCGGAACAGCAATTCGGTTTTAGGCACAAGCATAGATCCACGGAATATTGTCATCGAATAATCAATTATGATTACTAATGAATAGTTTGCAGCAAAAGTATTTCAGCACTGCTGTATTTCTAAATGTGCAACAAGCATTTGATAAGAGTTTAGCATACAGGACTAGTCCATAAAATCAAAAAACTGCTCCCAAAGCCATTCTATGTACTTGTTTTTTAAGTCCTATTTGTGTAACCAAAGTATATCTGTCAAACATAAAGATGAGCATAAATTTTATGTTGAGGAATGAATTCAACAAGGAAATGTTCTTGGTCCCATTCTTCACACAATGTACACCTCGAATATGCCAACAATTATTATTATTTGGTTTTTGAAACAGTTGACATGTTTTCCATGTTAGGGATTCTTCACTATGAATAGTAGCACGGTCAGAACCTATGTCGTTTTCATGGCATTAATGTGCTGGCGCGAAAGCTCATTGGCTACAAGATTTTCTTCTTTCTAAAAAAGTTTCAATCTGAAACCGCAACTGTCAGAGGCTATCAAAAATGGTTGTCAAGTTTGGCAAATTTGCCACTAGGAGACTTGATCATTTTTTAATTTGCGAGTTCTTCCCACAAGCAAAGGAAAACCTGGGAGACCATCAACTACGCTACCACCACCTATTATTATCTATCCTACCATTAAATAACATTAACTTTATTCTGCCTTTCCTCATTGCAAAAGAAAAGCCAAAAATTTGAAGTTTATCATAACATTCAGATGTGTAATTGTATAATAATCAATTCTTATAAAGTATGTATTATAAAATCAATCCTTTATCTATATTTCTGGTCCCAAAAGGATTAAATATGTGCCACCTCATACAAGACAAAAAATTGCAGTCCATTCTATGTCTCCCTTACTGTGGTTTAAGGATATTACATACAAAAATTCTTCCCTTGAAATCTGTACTAGTCCCTAAAAACTTAACTCTGTTTTATCTCCCAAATACAGTCCATTCTTCCTGTCAGATGTGTAATAGATACCCGATATTCTTTCATTGTTAACATTTCTTAACATCGAAACATATAATTTTTGTTTTTTTATAGATTACCATCTATGTCTTATCTCCTACAACATGAAAGCCTTTTCTTTCCTTTCCTTTCTTTTTCAATCTATTAAATGTGAAGGATATTGTTTAACTTCGATGAAACCGAAGATGATAGTTTATTGTTCTTCTTTTTTTTTTTTTTTTAATACGTTTATCACAAACATGGTCAAAACGAAACCGTCAAACTTTGTGCTTAATGATCGATCTCTTGTGACTACTATATCGTCGTACATAATTTACATAGAACACTTAATAATTTGGTTTGGTTTTCGTTTTGTTTTGTTTTTTGAATAAATTTAGAATAAATAATTATATATGTCATTATCATATCACCACTTGCGCTGATTTTTGCCAAAGTAAAAAGTATTGACGGTTTGCACTCAAATTTTTTTGTTTTGTTTGTTGTTTTCTATAGAACTTACATGATTTCTATAACTGCTGATTGACCACTTATATTTCTAACTCATCTCTTGCAGAGTGATTTATAATATGTAAACGTTGTGGATCCTTTGGTGGCAAACAAATATCAGTCAGTATAACCACTTCATAGGGACAGCAATCGGGTAAATGCAGAACTCCGCATAACCAACCATAGAAGCCTTTCTCTATGTCAGTGATATCATTTATCCAACTGCTATATTGTAGACTTAGCTGTTTAAATCCCGAGTATATAGCCATACCAAAAGTGCACAGTATAATGACCAATGGATAGGCCACAATCAATATGGGTGGCATGAAGATCTTGTGCAGACATGATTTTTCCTCTATGAAATAGTTGAACATATTGTACCAAGTCAAGGTGCCAATGTAGAATGAATAGACACCCGAGATGAGTGACACAAATGGTAAACAGATCAGCGAAAGTACAAAGATATGTAGACCCGTTGAACAACTGCAAGTACAACATAAATTCTTTCGCTTTTCTGTTTCCTTTGCAATAGCAACAGCATTGAGTTGCTCTAATTCCTCGCGACTAATATTGATTTGTAAATCAATACTTTGACCCTTTTTGCGTCCATGTTTTATGGTACCTGGTAAAATAAAAATAAAATCAATCATTAACTTTTTTCTGTCAGTCTCTCGACGTATGACAACATACCTGTCATGGTTAAATACTTTCCGCCTTCCATGCCCTTACGCATGTTGTTGTATCTTTCTAAGCTATGCTCACGCGTATTCAATACACTTGTCTCCCCTGATTCCAAATCTTCATAGTTTGGTACTATTTCTGGTGAGTCCCGTTGACTATTGTGACTGTGATGATGAGGATGATGATGATGTGGATGTTGATGGTGTTGTCTCTGTGGATGTTCTTTTTGATGATGATGATGATGACGAACATGTGGCAAATCTGCTGTTCTTATATTGACACGTTTCTTTGATGATGAACGATTACTTAAACAATCTTGCGATTTACTTAGTTTGGCATCTAAGCTACTCTCCGAGTAACTGCTTGGTGTTACCGTTGTACTCTCATGACGAATTGATGATTTCGTACATTGTGAGACACTTTCGAAATTGTGCATTTCATTGTGCTCATAAAGAGTAGTAGCCGAACGTGTGGACTTATTGCTACGTTGTGTTGAACTAACCGATTGACCATCAACATTATTGCCAGGCACAAGTTCCGATCCAGTTGTATTAACACCTGGTAATTGTGGCAGTGGTTGTTTGTTTTTAATAATCAACTTCGTTTTAAGTAATTCCTCTTCTAAGCCAGGATTTGAAGGTGATAACTTTTGACGATTTTGCTAGGGAATAAATAAGAAGAGTTAGGGTAATAGCACGTACCAAGACCAGTTCAATTATAGTCCATTAAATGCCCCTTGTGATACCACGGAGAGGAAGAGGGATAGAAGAAGCGGGTAGGGTTGATGGTATGTAAAGAAAAAAGATATACCGCCATCCAAACTACTAAATATATTGTGAACATCACATCCATTAACTTCATAAAAGAGAATAAATAAGCTTAGAAAAGTTGGCTTACTGACAACAGGATAATTAATTGTTTGAAGTGCCTCCCCAGTCGCCTGATATATATGTACATGTATTTATAAATTTATGCTGATGGGGATGCTGCTCCAACGAGCATTCATAAATTAAGGACATAATAGGCCTCATTAAAAACGGAATTCTAAAAATACCTTGTAAAATATTTCAGTCAACTTCTATTGCTGTTTTTTTTAATAAGAAGTGGAATATTTGGTTTAGTCAATGGGAGTCATCACTTAGTTTTGTATGTCACTGTATCCTTATAAAATGAAATGCCCGAAAAATTATTGGTTCTATTTGGGTAAATTTTTCATTTCTTACATGCATTTCTATTCATTCATTTAGGAGAACCAAAATTACATAGTTGAAGGTGTGGGTAATTTTATCCTTTCCCCCAACTAAACCTTCGTTAAAATCATAAGGATTCATTTCCTATATGTTTCTAATAACTAATAATTTAAAATGTTCTATTTTGTTTTTATTTTGGTTTTTTTTTTTTTTGTTTTTTTTTCACTTTCACTCATCCACTCACCTGCACATTCACAATATGATCGACATAGTTTTGTTTTTTGGTTTCTTGTTTTGTTTGGCGTTTACGCGGCGGTATAAAAACTGGGCGTTCCTTTGTCGATGTTGCCGACGCATTTGTCTCAGCATTCTTGCTAACCATCTTCCTTCAAGTTTAAATTAACTGTATTCTTAAACAATTTCTATAAAACACTTCACACACTGTTTATTCGTTTACATAATTGAAGAAAATTGTTTATAGAAATGCAAGAGTATTCGATGCAGCAAAAGGAAAGAAGGAGCGAACGCCCTTAAATGCAAAATGTCTGCTGCAACTGCGGTCGAAGGAACGAACACACAATGGGAAACAAACCATCAGTATCAGCATAATCATATCAACATTAGTGTGGATTGGCTCTCTAAGAGAGTTCGCTCTTATTAAATTCTTTGCTCTCTATGTATTGATTATTTTCGCATGCCTGCTTGCTTTTGACATGTCCTTGTTCCTTTTGGCGTTCATTGGCTTGGTGTTTTTCCGATTTTACTTATATATCTTTGTTGTTTCTTTGCTGTTGTTTTTATGCGTCATAATGTCGCTGCTGATGTTTTGTGCCAATTTTGCATGTCCTGCGCGTGCTCACATTATTTGTTTTGCTCTTGGTTTTTGGTTTCTGGTTTTGTTGAAGTACGAAGAGCAGAGCATAAGGATTTCATGAATAAAGGAAAATGTCAAATGTTGACACACAAATATTTACGAAACTTTCTTCACTTAAAGTCCTTAAATTTATTTTACGTTTAGTTAGCTTATATTAAAAATTCAACTTTTGACTTCATCATCATCATCATTTGCAACTAATGAACTCATCCTCCTCATCATCATCCTCCTCATCATCATCATCCTCCTCATCATCATCCTCCTCCTCCTCTTCTCCAACCCTATTAATAACCATGTCCAACATTATACCCTGTTGATTAACTTCCAACTGGTTTTCAACTTCTTTAGCAGAAGAATCCTTAGCCAGATCAAAAGCACTCGTGACACTCGTGGCTGGGGCGGCAATAGTAGATTTATTTTCGTTAGTTTGTGTTTGAGGATTACCAAGTGAGGCACGCAACACATTTGACTTAAGTTGCAATTCTTCGACCTGCATTAATGGAATACAACACACATACATACATGTTCATATAGAGAATATATTTGTATACAAATTGAATTAAATTTACCTTAAGAATATTTTCATACTCTCGGAATTTTGGTAATATTTTCTTTAATTCACGTTCCATTTTAATTAAAAGATCCTGTTCCGCTAACAATTGATTAATAGTTCGATTTTCCATTGCTTCTTAAAGTATTTAAACATTTATTAAAAATTTTGTATTAAACTTAAAGCAAATTAATAAGTAACCTTGCCAGTTTAAGTATTTCTAATATAATTGGCAATAGCTAACTGCTACCTGTTGGCGAATTTTATATAGTTATCTCACTTACACTCACTGTGCAACTTATCTTGAATATGAAGAGATGTTGAACGTGCGTCCGAATAACATTTTGTAGCATAATTTGCCTAAAATGCAACTCTGCGTACTAAGTGAAATGTCAAATTACAGTTCAGTGCATTTTCTTTTTTTGACAGCTCGCTGAACGTGATTGGACCTCTTTCCGCTTTGAACATTGAAGATGGCAGTCGGTAAAAATAAGGGACTCTCCAAGGGAGGCAAGAAAGGTGGCAAAAAGAAGGTTATAGATCCATTCTCACGCAAGGATTGGTACGATGTTAAGGCACCCAATATGTTCCAAACCCGCCAAATCGGCAAAACATTGGTTAACCGCACCCAGGGTCAGAAAATTGCCTCTGACTACTTAAAGGGACGCGTCTTCGAAGTCTCGCTTGCTGATTTGCAGAAGGATATCGACCCAGAGCGTTCTTTCCGCAAATTCCGCCTCATTGCTGAAGATGTGCAAGATCGCAATGTTTTGTGCAACTTCCACGGCATGGACTTGACCACCGACAAGTACAGGTATGCGTAATAGTGTTGGTGTACATGTGTTTATTTGTGTGTGGTGCATTTGTTGTTGCACTCAAGCCGAGGCACTAACACGTATGAAATTATAAAATTTGTTGTTGGCAAATAATAAATGTTTGGTTTTCTTCTTCTTCTGTTTTAGGTCAATGGTTAAGAAATGGCAAACTTTGATTGAAGCTATTGTCGAAGCCAAGACTGTCGATGGTTACTTGTTACGTGTATTCTGCATTGGTTTCACCGCTAAGGATCAGCAATCACAACGTAAAACTTGCTATGCCCAACACTCTCAAGTACGCAAGATTCGTGCCCGCATGACTGACATCATCTCCAGCGAAGTTAGCGGCGCTGATCTTAAGCAATTGGTCAACAAACTTGCTTTGGACTCAATTGCCAAGGATATCGAGAAGATCTGCCAACGCATTTACCCCTTGCACGATGTCTACATTCGCAAAGTAAAGGTATTGAAGAAGCCACGTTTCGATATTTCCAAACTTTTGGAATTGCACGGTGATGGTGGTGGCAAGAGCGGCGACGCTGTTGTTTCAGCTGAAGGTGCTGTCGTCGACAGACCCGAAGGCTATGAACCACCAGTACAGGAAGCTGTCTAAAGTGTTTCAATCAATTTCAACTACGACGGTGGTTTAGTTTAAGAGTTACAGTGGAAGAATGTATAATATTAAACAAACGAAAACATTCGTTTTATAATGGAAGAAAATAAATTATGGGAAAACATCATAAAATAAACTTTAAAAATCAACCGTCAAGAGATGATTCTTTCTTTGAGCGTGAATATAAGGGAAGAAATTTATAACAGAAAGAGGAATGAGAATGAAAGGAATTTTTGAGTTTTGTCAAGAAACCCATTTTACCTGAGATATAATAAATTTCTGGTCAACATAACTAATTCTCAAGGCAATTTGGTTTTAAGGCCTATTTTGACTTTTCGTTATTGTATGCCTGGATCTTAATTGACTGGAAATACGTACAATGGATTCAATCAAAGTTGTTTTATCCAATGGTATGTCGATTATTCTTGGTGCTATTACTTTTCTGGGACTAATCGACATCTAAATATTATGTTCCAAGAGGGAATAACGAGAAACGGACAATTTTGCTGAATAGCACGAGGAAGTCAAAACTTTATAACTCTAGGGATACATTACAGAGTGGGACAAAGCATAAGTAAGATGCCTCAGTAAAGGTACATTTACAGCAGGTAGGTTTCACCTTTTTTTTTCTTTGTCATGTCATGGACATTATTGCTGTTTGTAGTTTGCGAGCAAATTGAGTGTTCTCATTTTATCCGCGTCTTCGTCCTCTTCATTAGTGATTGATGAATGACAACTTGTTGTTTGGTGGTGATTCTCTTTATGTAATGTTTTCTCTATAAAGAAGAAACCAACATTTTGTATGGCTTACATCTTTATATTCCCTGTTCAAACATGTTAAAGACATGCACAAACACCAGTTTTATCCCATCTACTGATATTTCATTCATTTACATATTGACTGGATGGCATGGCAAAGGAAACAAAAAGTTTAAAAGTAAATTAAAAATACGTTTGTGATATAAAGAAAAAGAGCAGACCATAATTTGCCTGGTATTAATCTTAAGATTTACAGTTTAAACTCATGTTTGAGATACACATATAATGTATCCATCTGGTCCAATGACTTCCTCATATTAGTAACAATCTCTAAGTGTGTCATTATTTGTCTGCTGCTAAATTTTATATTCCCAGTTACAAAATAAGAAAAAGAGACACACCAACCTCTGAAATACATATTTAATTTTGTTAAGGATATTTCTGTAAAATTAATTTTATGATTTTCCATCTTTATCATTCAATAAATCACAAAATTTTTTTGGTTGGAGATGGTTATTTGTTTCTCATGCATAAATCTTTTGTTACACAAAGTTTTATTGAAGAAATTTTAACAAATTTTGAGCAAATATATACACACAACTGCACTCAAAATTTATGTTTGTTCTTACAAAGATTAATAAGTATTAACTTAATCATCAAGTGTGTGCGTCATTTACAAAATTCATGCTTTGAGGGAGAGAAATTCAAAGAGATTTATGGAAATAGATAATATGATAGAACTAGAACTTAACTACTAAAGCTTTTCTTAAATCTATGTATTACAAAATCGCAAGGTTTCCACCAAGGCCATCGGTATTTATATCGTGACCATTACGAGGTTTCTTCTTCTTTGGTGAAGCATCGGCATCATCATCGTCTTCGTCGTCATCATCATCATCATCATCATCTTCTTCTTCGCCACCACTTGAATCGGATGAACTACTTGAGCTGGATCCTCCACTTGTGTCGTTGTCATTGTCATTGATATTAGCAACACCGCCAATAACACCATCGACAGCAATACTCGCTTCTGAAGAAGAACTATCATCATCACTTGATGTATCTTCGTCTGATGAGCTATCACTATCTGAACCAGATTCTGATGATGAACTTGATGTACCTGACGAATCTGTATCGGAACTATCTTCACTTGAACTATCTGATGAAGAGCTACTGCCGCGCTTTTTTTTGGACTTTCCTTGTTTTGAAATGCCAGCAGCAGCGTTTGACCCTGAGCTTGTAGCATTATTTGCTGAATTTGTAGCAGCTGTTGCAGTTATCTCTGACATATCTTCTTCAATTGAGTTGTACGCGATGAACGATGCACATACTTCCTTTTTTGACGACACTCATAACTCCAATGGCCCATTTCCAAACATTTTTGGCAGCGAATACCATTTGGAAAAGCAGCGGCAAGCTTTGCATGTCGCTTTTTCGACGCTAATTTGCGAGCTGCTAGGCCAACTAATGCCATAATGTATATTTGCTTCAAACGTTTTTGGGAAACAATTTTGCCGGTTTCCGAATGTGAATTTTTTATAGGAAAAAAACAAAGTTAAAAAAGAAACACAGAATAATCGGTGTGAGGCAGCCAGACTCGTCAATCTGTCAAGTAATAATTGAAACTGGCAACTTGTAAATTTTAATAATATAATAATAATATTCAAAGAAGTTGGCAGCTCACAGCAAGAGACTCGCTGCGAAGCCAATTTCACAGAAAGTGAAGTGTGTTTTCTGTCATTGTTCCGCTTGCTGTCAACGCAGCATGTTTCGTTTTGATTTTAAAATAGAACAAGAAGCAGCAAACCTTTTTAATTGTAAAAATAGCGAAGATGGTCCGAGTGCTGATTATATGCAAAATACTAAAGAGAAAGCGGGTATCCAAGAATGGTTCGATGCCATGGAAATTATACCGACGAAAGAAATTGTCGAAGCTCTCGACTATTGTGAACTGCATGCAAAAGTCACACAATTTGGCGCCAGCACCAACACCGGCGGCACATCTACCATTCACCATATAGTTTCGGGAGCCATGTTGGAAGATATTAAAGGAGATGCCAAATCTGCAGCAGGCATTGGTTTATCAGAGCAAGAGCATTCCGACTTGCTGCCGGGAGTCTATGAAGGCAAATCAATCAAGAAATCAATTGAAATCATCAAAATGTTATTCATAAAAATTCTTACTAAATTTAGGTGGCGCCAAGATATGGGAATGTACCAAAGATTTATTGGATTACTTGGCTGAAAACTTTAATCATCATTGGCAACAGAAACGTGTATTGGATTTAGGTTGCGGTTCTGGCTTATTGGGAATCTATGCACAAAAACAGGGCGCCATTGTTCACTATCAGGACTATGTAAGTGGTTTGTGTCTGATCAGAAAAGGAGAAATTTTTTAATTATATTTTTGAAATGTATAGAATCGCGATGTTTTAGAGAAGATAACCATACCAAATGTACTATTGAATATGGCAAGTAAAGACAAGGAAGCAGAACAAGATGGTGACAGAAATGACAAGGAAAGCACTAGTGGAAGTGATGACAGTGAGGCGGATGAAGATGACGAAGACCAAGACAATCGACTCCAAATTAAGAAAGATAATAATAAGGAAATTAAATCAGAAAGCTCCGAAAAGGAACCAGTACCTGAAGCACCTTCTAACAAAAAACCTAAGCTCACCAAATCTGAAATTTCATCTATCCCTGATGATAGTTCGACGCTTATTGAAAAACTTTCAGCCACTGGAACAAAGTTCTATGCTGGTGATTGGTCCAAGTACACAACATTAACAGCAAATGATGAACGCTTTGATATTATCCTCAGCTCAGAAACCATTTATAATCCAGAGAATCAAATCAAATTATTGGATACATTTGCAAAGCGTTTAAATCGTGATGGCGGCAAAGTTTTAATTGCAGCAAAAACTCATTATTTTGGTGTAGGCGGTGGGACACGCCAATTTGAGTTAAAAATAAAAGAACACGGCGAATTCCAAACACGTGTAGTTTGGCAGGGTGGTCATAAGGGTGGCGTTAAACGTGAAATACTCGAATTAAGTTTCATTAATCCTCTTGGAGATGTTAAGGATGTGATTAGTATTAGTTGATTTAGATGATGCACGGCATTCAGTTGAAGAAGGCTTCCTTAGAAGTTTAAAGACATTTGTTTATGTTAAATGTAAAAGAAACAATAAGGAAAACAATAATTTTTTGTGATTGTGTACAAAATATAATTAATATGTGCCTATATCCATAAATCATTCTGTAATTCAATTCTCTTATTTTGCATCAATTTTATTTTGTTCTTTCTGTATCATGTGCCAGGATTCTGAACGCTGCTTGCAGCAGCAATACCAAACATTTGAATTGCGTAATGCCAAACAGGGGCCACAACTTGTCTGTAAATTGGACGGCTGGAGCAACCAGTCAAGCCTACGAAACTTTGCATAACTGCATGCGGTTGTGGTTTTAATATGATCGCGCTTGTCTATGAGTAATCTAAAGTAATGGACTTGGTCCACCTGTGAAATAATGTTGGATCTATACTTGACTACTGGACTGCGTTTATTCTTTGCAAGAAATCCTGCAGTATCTCTGAAGCTTCTTGAGCCAAGAAAGAGTTTACTAGGACGGTTGTGTCGTCCGCATATGTAGAAATCAACTAAGTCAATTGTTGGAATGGCTGCCGTATGTAGCGAGTAAGGTGCTAATACATTGCCATGCGGCACGCCATCTTCGTGTCGCGTACGTTGACAAAAAAGTTCGATCACATAGATAGCTTTGTAGTAGAAAGTGCTGTTTAGCTGAAAGAAGGTATTTAAACTTATGAAGCAAGCCGCCAATCTATACCCTTCAGATTTCTGCTTAACGTCCAAGAAGACCTCGAAGCAGTATTGTTTTAGCTCAAACGCAGTGAGAATGTGCTGAACGACATGATATACATAGCTGTTCTGGCGTTCCATAAAGACAAATTAGTGGTTACGTATAGCTTTATAGATTCTATCGTGTCCTGCAGCCTCACATCACTGGGAGAGATGTGTTTTGTGAGGTTTTTAAAAAAAAAAAATTGTGTGATATCTTTATTTAATTTTATTGAAAGTTAAAGTACATTGGTTCCGGTTAGCTCGGCAGGCTGGCAATATTTTATCTAAATTTTGCATAACTTTTTCGCATATTCATGGTTCAATTAGTAGAACATTAAAATTAATAATGCGAAATCGCAACATTGATGCTTTTCCATCTTGGGCCAATTTAATAATTATTTATATTATAATCTCTTATCCTTCAAGCAAAGTTTGGTAACTTAGGGCAGTTTAGTATTGCATTGTGGCCTTTTTATAATAACTACTTATGTTCAAGGCAAGATATTGTGATTTACAGCATTTTATTATTTATAAAACATAGCTACCCATGACACAAGCTACCACTAGGTAGCGCTCCCTTTGCCTGAACTATAAGAGATTCTAAGGTAATTAAATATTGAATATGCCCAAACTGCATAATACATTTTGGCTATAACTTTCGATTGGCTGATCCAATCAATATCAAATTGATGCCATTGGAAAGTTTATGATTTCATCCACATGACATAATCAAATTATGTTTATTTCAACTGCTCGAAATACTTAAAATTCTCCATTTTACATTATTCTTCGATTTTACTAAATTATCCGGATAAAATTCCGGATACGGATAACACCTCGTATAGAGCTCATTTTATGGTCTTTCATTTGACATTAGTTGTATTGAAATCTGTTCGGTATTTACCGAGATATAAGCGAATATGCATTTTTGAAAACACCCATCCACTTGCTGTGCATTTCTGTTGGCCTAGTACCAGCTGGTAAAAATTAGTATGAGATAACTAAAAACTCTTCTCGTTCAAATTCTGTCCCCCTAAAGTATGCAATGCTTTTTACCTTTGATTAAAACAAATCGTATACTTGCGTATTGTCTAAGATGTGAAATTTTGATATCCTTTAACAAGGATATGGCTCATTCAATTGGAATGAAACCAAAGCCATATGTAAATGTAAGATTTTCCCTATTTCATTCAGCCCATATAACCAACATTCGCTCTCTGGAAAGCTCCTAAATAGACACATTTGTATTTGTTCCGGTAAGACATATTTTCCGTGTCCGGTTACCATTCCGGATGAATCTATATAATAGTTCACCTCTTCAATTTTTATACAGAAAAAAAATCTTTGAAATCGGTTTAGTTGTTCTCAAGATATAAGGCTTTAAACATTTCTGAATAGCAATAACCACTTGCTGTGTATTTCTGTTTGCCTGGTATCAGCTTGTAGAAATTGGTATGAAATCACTAAAAACTCTTCTCGTTCGATTCTCACCAAGTCCAAATGAGACTTGATAGCGCTGGCCAATTATGCCCCCCAGTTGCTCCCATCACAGCAGAGGAAGTCTCGGGTCACATTAAAGTGTTGAATACAAAAAAGGCTCCAGGTGAAGATGGTGTGGATAATTTTACACTAAAGGCTATGCCGATCAAAGCTGTGCTATTCTTGGTCCTAATTTTCAACTCTGTGCTTAGATTGGGATATATCCCAAAACAGTGGAAGAAGGCGAGAATCTGCATGATTCTTAAGACTGGTAAGAGCCCCTACATATTGGATTCTTACAGGCCAATCAGTCTGCTACCCACTGTAGCAAAGCTGTTTGAACGCTGTCTGCTGACACGCATACTTGACTTGAAAGAGGTCAAGGAAATTGTTCCTCCATTTCAATTCGGGTTCCGTAAGGCCCATGGTACTCCAGAACAATTGAATAGGGTAGTCAACTTTATCCTTGAAGGATTTGAGGCCAAGGAGTACGTTGTGGCAGCGTATCTCGATATCAAGCAGGCTTTTGATCGAGTTTGGCACGACGGGTTGCTCAGTAAACTCAAGAGCCTCTTACCGCCTCAACTATGGCTAATAGTGCGCAGCTACCTCAATAATAGAACCTTTACAGTGGTACTGGATGGTGTGGAGTCTAGCATCAAGGCTATTCGCGCAGGTGTCCCCCAGGGTAGCGTTCTGGGGCCGACCCTCTATACCCTGTTCACGCACGACATGCCCAATAGCTCAAAGCTACCACTAGAAGATCCTGATGATCTTATCATCGCCACGTTTGCAGATGACACGGCCATCCTCTCCAGAAACAGGTGCATATATGAAGCCACGGACAACCTGCAACAATATCTGCACAGTTTTGAAGTCTGGACAAAAAGATGGAACATTGGCCATTAACGAAAAGAAATGTGCCAACGTGACGTACGCCTTACGGCCGGATGTTTGTCCGGGCGTCTTTATTGGCAATCAGTTGCTGGAGCAAAACTCGGGATATAAATACCTTGGTGTATATTTGGATAGGCGGCTAACGTTTAAAACCCATATCTCAAATATAACGAAGTCGCTCGGGCAGAGAATCAGGAAACTGTATTGGCTCCTAAACAGTCGCAATAAATTGTCACTAAAAAATAAGGTACACATCTACAAGGCAATAATTGCTCCTGCTTGGCGTTATGGCTTACAGGTGTACGGCATAGCAGCAAAATCAAGTATTGCTAAGGTTAGAGTTCTGCAGGCCAAGACATTGCGCATGATTTCTGGGGCCCCTTGGTTCATGCGCACAGCGGACCTTGAGCATGACTTAAAAATACCAAAAATTGGCGACGTGATTAATCATCAGGCCAAGGACTACATTAATCGGTTGGCAAATCATCCAAACAATCTAGCCAGGCGGCTTTTAAGGCGACGCAGAAAGGGAGGGGTCAGAGTGGCGAGGAGGCTGAGAAGATCGCATCCTGTCGACCTCCCTACTAGAGCATATTAAATGTATTAGTATTATTCCCACTTGTTAATATAAGTTGTTTTGTTATTGTTTTGTATATAGTTTAATTTAAGTTGTTTTATAATAACAGTACAATTAAAGATTTAAAAAAAAAAAAAAAAAAAAACGTTCGATTCTGTCCCCCTAAAGTATGCAATGCTTTTTATCTTTGATTAGAACAAATCTTGTGCTTGCTTATTGTCTAAAATGTGAAACTTTGATATCCTTTAACAAGGAAACGTTTTGTTAGATTGGAATGAAACCAACGCCATATGCAAACTTAAGATTTCCTCTATTTCATTCCGCCCATATAACCATTATTCGCTGACTGCAAAGCTACTAAATATACACATGTGCATTTGTTCCGGTAAAACATATTAACCTTCTAAAAATTTATTTAACATATAAGTTGGAGAGAATTTACTTATAAGCATATATACAATAATACAATAATAATAATGTAAGTTTTCATGTTTTTATTTTTACACTCGCTTAAAAATTTTAGTTGATTAAAGTTGCACGTACCTTTTTAAACAACAAACCCAGCATGCGTTTTAATTTATTGTAAATAATTGAATTTCACATAGTTTCATTTTTTATGTCTTGTTGTTTAATTTTATTTGATTTTATTTGTTTTTGTTTGATTTTGTTTGATCTTATTTGATTTTATTTGATTTGATTTTATTTGATTTTATTTGTTTTTATTTGTTTTCATTTGATCTTTTTTGTTTAATTTTATTAAAGCTTTTTAATTTTATTTAATTTTATATAATTTTCTTTAATTTTATTTAATTTTACATAATTTTGTTTAATTTTTTTCGATTTTATCTAATTTTTTTCGATTTTATTTGATTTTATTTAATATTTATTATTTTTGCTGCTCGGCTGCTGTTGGCTGCGCTGCTTTTGAAGCAATTGCAAAATCGACACTTGTATAAATCTGACAAATCTACCAGGCGCACAGAATGGCAAAAATAGCAGCAAGCAAATTTACAGATTTCTTTTTAATATTGACTTGCTGTATGTTTCTCAAACCACACTTTATTATACCCTGTTTCAATATGGAAGGGGAAATGATCGGAAGCACTAGAAATGTCAATATTAAATATTCACTTGCTCTATGCTTCAATCAACGATTTTGATTTTACCCCAATTCAATTTGGAGTACATATTTGATTGAGAACTTTACAATCTCCAAAAGTTCTATTCATGCTTTTTGTTTGCATGCCCACACTTCCGTTTTACTTCTTTTCTACATGAAATAAGCGATCGCGAGCTTTAGAACTTTAGAACTGCGCCATCTTTGTGGGACTTATTGCATTCGATATGCTGAGCTTTCGATTATGTATTCCATATTGAAATGGGGTAAGATCGCCTGTTGCTAGAGAAACATGCACTGAATGAATTACTATGATCAATTATGATTATTTGTTCCATATTCAAATGTGGTAAAATCAAGTATAATCATTTAAACATACGTCAAATAAATATTAAAACAAATATGCAAATTTGCTTGCTGCTTATCTGCATGGTTCTGTTCGCCTGGTACCCAGACTGAGTTGCTTGCGCAAACTTATGGATTTTTTCGATTGGCAAAGAATTTTTTTCTTCTTCTTACGGTTTTTTGTTTTCTTCTGCGTAAATCAAATAAAATCATATAAAATGGAAAAAAATCAAACAAAATAAAATAAAATAAAATAAATAAAATAAAATAAAATAAAATAACATAATAAAATAAAATGCAATTCGGTTATATTTTGATATTTTGAATTTATTACAATAAAATCAATTGTTTGGCAATTGATAACACAAATTAACTATTAATTTATATTAAGGCTTTAAACATTTCTGAATAGCAATAACCACTTGCTGTGTATTTCTGTTTGCTTGGTACTCGAACTGTAAGCCGGGATTTTCAGCTGGCATGACCAACCACCAACAGCTGCCATACAAACCAAAATATTTCTTTTTGTTGAAGCGCTGGTAGAACTACACATTCTGTGAAAATTTCAACTCTTTAGCTATTATGATTCATGAGATATGACCCGAGGACGAACGGACGGACAACGAAGTCTCGAAATAAAATAATTTAAAATGTCCCCATCACCAAGAAAAAACAACATCGCATATTTGCATATTTTTTAAATATTTTTATTTTATATTTTGTTTTAGTTATTTTTTTTTTTTTTGCATTTTACTTACAACAGTTTCGTTGCTGTTTTTTTATTTCTTCATTCTTTGTTTTCCATTTTTTAATATATTGTACAATTTATTTATTTTAATTTTAATTTTTAATGAATTAAATGAAAATATAATTTAAATGTAATTTCCTTCTTTTATTGTATTTCTTCTTTAGTTTATTTGTTCATTTTTTTTTTTAAGATATAAAAAATTATTATTTTTTGTTTTTTTCTTTGAAGAAGAAGATTTAAATCCTTTTGTCTAAATTAATTTCTAATTTGTTTTCTTTTTTTATTTCAATAATTTAAGCAAATTGTAACATTGTTTTTTTTTTTTTGTTATTAAAGTTTAATATTTTTTACTGATTTTATTTATATTCTTTTGTTTAAATTTAGTTTAGTTTTGTTTAAATATTTTAATTAATATTTTTTCTCAAATTACTTTCATTATTTAATTTGCATTTTTTTCTTTTTCTAATTAATTTTTAAATTTAAATTTAATAAGCACATTTTTATTTATTTTTTTTTATACTTATTTTTATTTTATTTATATATAAATTTTTTTCAGAAGCTTTTAATTTAATTTGTTTAAACAATTTCTACTTAATTTACAATTTTTAATTTATAATTTAATTTTTCTTTACTTTATTGTGTTTAACAAATTTTGGTTTTTTTTTCTTTTATTTTATTTAATAAAAGTAAAATAATAAATCAAAAAATAAACAATAAAAATTAGAATTAAAATAATAAAGAGAATAATTAATTATTTATATAAATAAAATACACATAAAATTAATTACATAATTATTAAAATATTTTAATCATCTTCTAATTAATAATTATAATTTGTTTGATTTTGTTTTGTTTTGTTTTCTTTGTTGAATTTTGTTTATAATTTATTTAAATTTTAATTCACACTTAACTTGCTAATTATCATTATCATCATCATCATCATAATCATTATTAACACTTATGTAATGATTATTATCTCCTTCATTTATGCGACAAAGAGAAACTAAAATTTAATAATTTTATAATAAAATAGTTTGTGGTTTTGAATTTTTTCTTAAATTTTCTTCTTTGTTTTTAACGTTTATAATTTTAAGCAATTTTTTTTTCCTTCTTTTAAATTATTTATTTATTATATTTATTTATATATTTGCAATGGGGTTTTCTATTCTATTCACTAACGAGTGCCATTTCTCTTGTGTTTGGCGTCGTTAGTGAGGTCGATGTCTGACCCAAAGCTGAGGCTGCTGAAACTGCACTACTCAAGCCCTCATCGGTTTCGGCATCTTCCATTGTTGTCGTTGTTGTGTTTGGTGTTGACTGCTTCAATTCATCACATTTAAGACTACCGCTAAATACATCACCATCATCTTCATCGTCTTCATCTTCTTCATCATCATCATCACCATCATCTTCATTGGCTTCAGCGGCAAAGGACACTTCGGCTTCATCTTGACTACTATTTCTATCACCATTTGTTGCTTTTGCATTTCTTATTTTCTCATCATCATCCTCAACATCATCAATCAACGCCTTTGTCACATGCGTTGTTGTCGTCGTTGTGACTCCTTCTTCTTGTGGTTGCTGTTGTTTTTTAGTTGCATCATCATTATCCTGATTATTATTATCATTATCTCCTTTTGTATTATTGTCGTTATCATTACCATTATCGACATCTATTTGTTGGGAAGAGGAGGAGGGTATTGCTAGTGGTTCTTCTTCTGGTATATCCTCTATCAAACTACGACTTCCTGAACCAGAGGCAGGACTTTTGTTTTCTTCACCATCTTCGGAAGTTTTGCGTAATAAAATGGGATCAGAAGCTCTCAATGAGATATCAGAGCCACCAACACCTTCGCCGCTTGGCCGTAAAACCAAATATAATAAAATATCGGAAAGTGAAATGATGCCAATCACTTTACGATTCTCATCGACCACGACCAAACGATGGACTTCAGCCCGGACAATGCGTTCCATGATGGTATAAAGGGATTCATCTAGATCACATTTTTGGACGCCTTCAAACCATTCGTTGCGATGTTCGTTCGCCTTACGCAATGAAACATCGAGATCATTATAGGTTTTCTCAGCAGCCAAATTCTAAAATGAACAAAAATCCAAATAAATTTCAATCTCCATTTATATAGATAGATTTCTATCTTTACAATGAAAACTTACAATCACATCAAACTTTGCATAGATATCAACTAAACGCCCTTCGGAATCGACTAATGGCAAAGCTGATACTCGTCGTTCCACAAATTTCTTGAGTGCCGTGATGATGCTGGTAGTTTCATCTGCCGTTTCAATATTATCATAGGTACCAATCCTTAATTCACGTAAACTCTTTTGCATATAAGCGGGCTTTGGTAATTCATTAATCTACGGATAAAAGAAAAGAAAAGAGGATAAGATAAATTGGACAAATTCCAGTTTTTAATTTGATTAACTCACATATAAAAAGAGGAACCTTAAGATGCGTTTGTGTGTCAATATATAGAGAACATTACCAGTTGCTGGATCAATGACAGGCAAACGATGTATACGACTATGGATGAGAATTTTAATGGCATCATAGAGTGAAGCATCTGGTCCAATGCTAACCAAGGGCATTACTTCATTATGTAGCACACCTGAAAATGATAATGAAGAGAAGAAAAATTTGTATTAATTTTAGAATCCTAGGCATTACCAGAAACTACTTGTTTGCTTGGAATCATAAATATTATTTTTTACAACTTTGAGAGCACAGAATTATATCATCAAAAATCCTTGTAATATACTTACTTCGCCACGTGTCCAATTTATGCTCCTCAAGTTGTTCCATTGATGAATTTGGTGATTTATAATACATTTGTAGGATCTTTATAAAATCTGTTATGGTTAACATTCCAACAAATTGTTGTTTTTGTGAATCCCATAGGGGAGCAGCACGTACACCATTATAGACGAGAGCATAGAAGGCTTTCTTAACCAATAATTGTGTATCGAAAACAACCAATTTCGCTGACGTTGGTATTAGATCATAACATTTGTGAAAACGAAAGAATTTCACAAAGATTTGTGAGTCATCTTCTTCTATAAGAGAATACAAAAGAAAATAGAAAGAAATTAATTATAATTTTGATTAAAAATATGTAATCGTATACGAGTATATTATGTCCAGGTACTTATAATTATCATCATAAATGGGTAATTTGAAAAGGTTCTCTCACATTATGTTTTACCAATTTTATAGGTAAATCAATTCTAACACAATTCTCAGTGATCCTTGATGGGATCTTTGCTTTAAATTATGTAGCATGATTAAACTTGATAAACCGCTTTTGAAATTTGTCAATTTCAGAGGTGATTTACATCCAAAAAATGTTAGCTAATCAATATCTAAATATCTTCTGAAATATGATTTCATTAGGTTTTTACCACCAAATCTTCAAACCTTTTTTATATTCAGAAACTTTCTTTTTCTAATATTCAACTTCAAATTGTTGTAATTCTGAGTATGGAAGTTCTCCCTAAGAATTCTAAATATATTTACTACAAAACAATTACCGGAAAATCCTTTAAAATAATATCAAAACCAATAAAGTTAAGTAACATTTGATTCAAAAAGATTAAGAGTTAAAAACCAACATTTACAATATTTAAGAGACACCGACAACATTAATGGAGTTTTTATAATTAAGTTGATTTCAATATTTTGTTCCATTTGACAAAGACCTGACCTGAGAACCTTTTCAGTTCCCCAAAATGAATGTTATGAGAAATTTAATATTGTATTTCGTCGAACCTGTTTTTAATAATTGTGCCAAGAGTTTTTTCCAAGCTTCTGAAACTTGCTCGAATTCTTTAATACTTTCGAGCGGATAATATTGGTTGGCCCACGCTGACAGTTCTGGGGCGCCAAGCACCGCCAAACGACCGGCATGATTTGAATAAAAGTGCAATTGTAACATGCGTGCTATCTTCTGAGAATTATTTTTATATTTCTTTTATTTTTTCTTTATTTGGTTATTGTTTTTTTTTTTTTTAAACAATATTTTTCAGTCTTCTGTTTTTATTATTTATTAATGTTGATTTTAGCCTATAAAAGGGCGGCCGCCATCATCTTTTGTTTTAAACCATAAATTTTGCTTCATAATATCCCTGATGTCTGAGGATAGTCTATTTAAATTTGTTTTTCTAATTTAATTTATTGAAATTTTCATTTGATTTTCTTTGCATTTTCTAATCAACAAGAAAATTAAATAAGAAACCTAGACACACAACAAACAGATGATTTTAAAAATATAAATATATGACGGCAGTTGTCAAATTGAATAAAAGATGAGTAGCAAACTATTCGTGAGCAAGAAGAATAATAAATTACAGTACAATCTCAATAATTTTATTTGTCCGAAAGAACGTCAATCATGAAATGAAAACCAATGTCCAAGAATTCTACAATCTCAAGCTACAAGATTTATCCACCAGGAACTTAAGGTTTGACTAGAAGAATCCAAATGATGAGAAACTTGATGGTTTACACTAATCTGATATTTTTTGTTTCCTGTCAAATATTAAAGCGATTTTAAGAACTTAATAGACTGAGAGATGACACAACTGGGGCCTTTTATTTGTCTACATTATCGAGATGCTACTGTCAGAAATTAAAACAAAATAAAAATAAATAAAAATGTTGTAAATTGTTATAGTTTTTGTTGCATTTCTCTTCACATAAATTTATGTCTAAAATAATTAAATATTGTTTCCACCTTAAAGAAATTATTTCGCGCACAGACAAAAGTTATAGCATGCTATATTGTATATTGTTGCATGCGATAAAATCTTTGGCTTGGCGTGCGTCAATTTTAGTAAATTTATTTTCGTATTTTAAATTTTTTTATTTTTAAATCTTAAATTTTTAATTAAAATAAATTAAGCATAATAAATACATAGTAATAATTTCTTCTTTCCTCTCTTTCAATTGCAATATTTTATATTAAAAACAAAATTAAAAGAAAATAAAAATTAAAATACATAAATTAAAATACTCTTCGGAAAAAGAAAAAAAATATTTAAAAATTTTTTGAAATATCCACGACGACGCCGTTGTCATTATCTTGTAATTATTGTATATATAAAATTTGTTTGTTTGTTTGCTTGGTATGTGCGTTTCTTTTTTGTTTGTATTTTATTTTGTGATTTCTTTTTTTTTTTTTACTTGTCTATTTTATTTACAATGGCAGATAGAACTGCGCCAACAAAAAGTAGCGTCGTCAATCTAATAAAAACAAAATTTTAAATTTATATTGGGGGAGCGAGATCCTTATAAATCAACATTTTATTATTTTGTATCCTTCACTACGACGCCTCTGTTTAAGATTTTGTCTATATAAAAAAAGTATGTATTTGAAAGGCATCTTGCAAGGCATCTGGTTCTTCTGTTTTTGTATTGTTTTTCTTAGTACAAATTTCATGGCAGCTGAAGACAGTCAGTCATTCATTTATTCACTCACTCAATTGTATGCATTCACAGTCCGTCAGTCAGTTAGTTGGTCACTAATTCATTGGGCCGGTTGTTTATTATTTCTTTGTTTGTTCATGATGATTTCTGTTGTGTAGTGCAGCAGGGTAAGGTAGGGTATTATTACAATGCAGTGTAGTGTATAACTGTAGAGTAGAAATGCAGCAATAATAAATTGTGTGCCAAGAAATTAATTAACCACAGACAATAAATGGAGGCGACGATTCAATGGCGGAGGTGATGGCAATTTGGCAAAGGTAGACGTCAGACAATACAACAAATATAAATGATTTGAAAATGCAAATAAAAATCGAAAATTATTGTAATCGAAAGATATCGTGCAAGGCTAATGACTGATTTAAATAGAAGCGAACTTCCTTTCTATAGAGTTATTGATATTCCCACTGTTTGGTGTTTAAAATGAAGGAGATTTGACCTAATTGGTATGGCAAGACCTGCATCATAAACGTTTTGCTTTGGGTTCTGATGATAAGTCTCATTCCCATTTGGGATTTCTGTTGTAATGCTTCCATTTAACTAAAGAAAATTTCATTTAAAGATCTTTAGTGCATTTCTGTATCTTATAAGCAACCATACATTTAAAATACTTTAAAAGGATCCAGATAAGGAATCTAACTTTCATTTAGAAAGGCTATTGTACTACTCCGAACATTTAGCTATTAAGATTAAGGCAATTTCATCTAAAGAAAGGATCCAGATGACAATTAAGGAAATATCATCTAAAAATCTTCAGTGACACAGCGAGACGTGCATCATAAAACAAATCGTACATATACATATTTTAGAAGGATCCAGATGAGAAGTCTTACTTCCATTCAGGATGTATATTCCAAAATTTACATTCTCTTGTGGATCAGTATTTCTATTCTGTTATGATGATGATCTATATTTCTTTGACAAAAATTAGAATTAGTTCTATAAAGAAAGTCCACATGATTCACACACTTCAAAGTCGTCATCATAAGAAGTTACAGATCCCACATAAATATTAACAGTCCCTATTTCTCAAGCTGTGTCTGTGTTCTTTGTTGAACTCTAAATTAATGAGTATGAGGTCTAGCCTCAGGATAGCGTGTCCCATTTGATTCACGGTAGAGGAGTTCATAATGTGTGTTGGTTTACAGTAGTTCCATTCCAGTTAGGAGTAAGGCACTTTTCGTTCTTCTGGAAAATCGGGGGGAAAAAAAAAAGACCCAAGGTTGTTCTGCCAACTTATCCAGACTGCTTACGACTTCAAAGAATAGTTTCCCTAAGTATGAATATTTGGTTCTTCATTTAACATATTTCAATTTAATTTTACTTCTTATACTAAACCCTATTCCAATAAATTACCGTTCTTCTTTCTCTTATTTACATCATATTCTAATTTCTTTGGCCTTTCAAATTTTTTAAAATTTTTTCTTTCTTTTCTTGGAAATTCTTCTTAATTTATTATTTCCCCTTCTATATATTTTTGTTTTGAACAAAAAATTTACACTATTGTAAAATCAATTTACGGAACATTTCAATTTTTAATTTATTATATTTTATATTTTGATGTCTCAACAACGATGATGATGAGATGATGATGACTAACATGTTTTTTTCTTTCCTTTCAGGTTATAAACTATTATTATGTTATTGTATATATAACTTAATAATGTGCATTTCAATGGGTTGATGGGTTTTTTCCTTTCCTTTGGTTAGGTCATGGTCGTTTAGCGAAACTGGTTTGATTTTATTTTTGTATTGTATTTTGATTAAGATGAGTATAAATAACAAATAGTAAATGCGAATCATCATTATCATATTCATTTGTTATTTTGTTAATGAAATTAGATACACCAAAATCAAAAATACAATGTTTTGACTAAATAAGAGTATTTTGAACTCAATAAAAAACTATTTCTTTTTTTTTTTTTATTTGAACTTGCATAAGACTTGTTCTTGTTCTTATAGTAAATATTGGTTGAATGGTTTGTAATTTATTTTTCTATTGTAAATAGTTGGATTAAAAAAGAACAAAATTAAAGGCAAAAAGTAAAGAAGATAAGAATGGCATTACTACATCAATTTTATTAGTTCGAATGAGGACAATAAATAAAAATTGCAACAAATTGTGCACAAATTATTGGCACCTAAGATCTCGTGTCCGGAATCTTTTATAGTTTCTATAAATATGGGTATAATCTCTCAGTTTAAAGAGTTCAGTATAATGTTCAGAAGGCAAGCAGCAATCATATTAGAGCCATGGAGAACGCACGAGCTTCTCTCAAACTTCCCAGAGTGGCTTAAATGATGCTCTGGACATGCAGAATACAAAATTTTCTTAATTCGGAAATGGTATGAATTTGCTTTAGATATAGTAAACCCATACTAGAATTTATGCGCGCCTAAGATCTCCCTGCAGTTCACAGGATATAGAGTAAGTTAGGGTAAATGGTCACTTCTACACATTCTACTGTGATGTTCTCTCCAAACAATGTTCTTATAACAGATTAGATTCCAACTAATTTGAAGATGATTTAAGCTTAAGTTCTTTGCAAAATTATGAAAACTTTCACTTTCTATTATCATTGTTTAATAAAAAAAATATATATTATATTTATACTCTTAGTTTTATAATAATAAAAACTAGGGTCAATTATTGAGTCCCTACCTATGTTTATCTACTGTAATTTATTAATATACCCAAGAGACTAAAGGATTTTCAAAATAATTTTTCTTTTAACATTTAACATATTTTATATTTCTTGTTAAAAGAAGAATGAATTTCTAGGATTATCTTTTATATCCAAGAGAAAATGTATTTACTTGAATTCAGAGTTTTTGAACTTGATTTGTGAATCATTTTGTCAGTAAACTAGGGACCTTCTTAATCAATGCATTATGCATCGTGAACGCCTTTAGTTAAAAATTCAATGAATAAAATTGAATTTCTTTAACCCTTATGTGGCCAGACCATTTTTGACTTTGAGTTGATTTTAAAAGTGGAAAGAATAGAACTACAGCAATGAGATTCCAGGCTAGCTTCAATGGACTATTTTCGAGTGTGGAACTGAGTGATATGGGCGGCATTCCAAATTTGTTATCCTCTACACGATATCATGGTCTGGTCCTACTATGCTATGAATTTTCAGCTGTCAGAGTCAACATTTGTGTTGAAGTAGTAGTCGACCTAAAGTCAATACTTCTATTTGAATGAAAATTTGGTTCCATTGGAGAAGGGAGGCTTCAAAAATCTAATAGAGCGTTCACGGTGAAATAATACCATTGGACTGGTGTCCATACAAGTGTTATAAAAATTGTATAAAAATATTTCTTAATAGAAAATTTCTTAAAAATTATTATTATTTCCAAGTTAACAAAATACTTTCAAAATAAAAATATTTCATTCCATTTACGTATTTCCGAATTTCAACTGGGTTTTTTTCCATTTCAGCAATTTTAATGTTAAGTTTTATTCTATTTTTTTTTCCCCCCTATTTTTTAAATAAATTTAACCCAATACTACAATTATTTATATTTATATTGTATAGTCTCTTTTCAATTTTGTATTTCATTGTTGAAGGCGTCACGTACATACAAACAAACAAACAAACATATGTTTAACTTAACTAAATATGTAATAAAACAAAAAGAAATGAGAGATGTAAACAACAATTTTTGACTATTCAATATGAGAATGACAACACAACCAACATCAACATCACGGTATTGATTGGGGACTTTATTCTACTATTGTTACCATATATTCTTTGTTGTTTTGTTGCTCTAATTGTTATTGTTTCTAGGTGTTGTTTTGTTTGTTTTTTTATTCAATTTCTTTTATGGTTCACACGCTTAAAAATCGGCAAAAAAAAAAAAAAATGAACATAGACGACGACGAGTGACGCCTGCCAAAATCACGCCCACAATTTAAATATGTTCGATCGAGGACACATAATCCAATATCGCAAGATACCACACACATAGCAATATACATATAGATTATATAGAATAGTATGTTTGTATATAGTGTACAGACAGACAGACAGACAGACAAACAGTTGGAGAGAGACAGATTTCTTTACGCGAAATATAATTAACTTTTATTTAATATGTATTTTGTTTTTTTCTTTCATTATTTAAAATTAATAAACAAAAAATGAAAATTTTTGCGCAGAATTTTGTATTCTATTTAAGTTTTTTTTTTTTTTTTTTTTAATACCCTTTACTTGATGTTTTGGGAAAGGCATTATGTCTTTATTTAAAGATTTGGAAAGCATTAAAGGTGTCATCAAGTTTTTGTCATTATTATCATCTATCTATATATAGATATATGCTTATCATCAAACAAAGTCCCACGGCCGCGTCTGTCTGTTTGAAAGCGATAAACTTAAAATATACCGAACGTATTTTCATACGGTTTTCATCAATGGACAGAGTGATGAATGAGAAAGGTTAAACGTACATAATTCATTAAGGTTTTTTGTAAATTGTTTGCAATATGACGAAGATTGTTGAAAAGGTCATAAAATATAATGCTGTGAGAACATAATCAAAGTGTTGATAATGTCGTAGACAGCAGAAATCAGTCTAGTTTAGCTGATGCCGTTTGATGTGAGTTACACAGTTGATTTTGGTTGCATCATCGGGAATAACCTCAAAACTTCGATTTAGCACTCAAGCTTGCGTTGAATTTTAACCAGATTGACTAAACTACATCCAACAACAGTAAAAATTCTGGTATGGCCACAGTCTTTAAAAAGACGAAGCGCTTGACCGTGAAGGCGTATCGGGGTATCTCGCTAGTTGTGAATAAATGAAAGTGATTTATGAAATTGTTTAAGTTGATTCATGTCCATTTGACTAGTTCTAAGATTCCTCAATTTAGGAGATGTAAGGATAAAGAAGCCTTCATATTTTATTTCAGTCAGAGTTAAAAATTTCAAACTGATAGTTTATAAAATGAAACTCATTAATAGTTTGGTCATACCACATAAACATAAAAGCGCCATGTAGCATCATTAATCACATACGAACGAGTATAGACGTCTTAATTGTTTCTAAATACAAATTTAAGTAAGGCAAATGGAGCTTCTCAAATAGATATTAAATAAGCTTTAACTTATGATATTCCAAACAAGCAATATATCATAATAAGAGCAAAGGCTTGACTATTGGATTTATATAAATAAATAAGTATGTAACAATTTAACTGTCCTGTCTTTCTTAGGGATTTTTAAGTGAAGTTAACAAATGAAACTTCACAAACTAAAATTATTAAAATAGTACTATATATCACAAAAAAGAAACAAGGCTAAAAATTAAAATCATCATATAGAAACTGTCTATCAAATGGCACTTTTTAAGTACGGAAAAAGAAAAACACAAATTTAGATAAGCTTAGATAAGTAGAAATGTGATTGATAGGATAATTAAGCTTATACCTATAGATATGATAAAATATCACTTTGATCAAATTGAACTTTTAATATTCCAGTTTGTAAAAGACGGTAATGGTTTCATCTTCTAAATAAAAACAAATATTCTATCATGAATTTAAGGAGATAAATTTGTTCTAAGAATATTCTTTGCTTATGATCCAATTCGGCATAGATATGTTTAGGTAAGGGTGGTGGTAGTTGGTCCCATCGTTTTACCATATATAAAAAGCATCCTCTTTAACCTCAAAGAGTTTAAAGGAACCTCAAAAGGCACGTCATGACCATGCCTTTGAAAATTAAACTTTAAAAATTCTAGAAATGTAAAAACAATCAAATCCAGTAGCATTAGATTGCAAATGTTATAAGTACATTCCAGACTGTAATCAAGGCTAGTCTATTCTAAATATTAAACTATAAAAAACACAATAGACACAATTATTGTATTTAAAGCTAAAGCCCTAAGTGTCTTGTAGACAATAATATGACAATTTCTCATAAACCCCCCTCAAACTTTATACTTTACAGCACATACAAATAGTATGATATAGAAGAGTATTTTATCTTCAATATAACCAACCCACTTTAGTATAAGGACAATATAAATTTTATTTTCATTTAAAATTTAATTGAACTCATTTATTTATTTAATTTATTTGATTTAATTTTCACTTGCACAAAACAAACAAACAAACAAAAAAAAAGGTGAAGGTTTTTCTTTTTTCTTTTATTTTATTTTTGTATTATTATTTTTTTTTTTATTTAGATTGTTTTTTTATTTTTTTTTTATTTAGATTTATTTTTTATTTGTTTTTGAAATAAGTTTAGTTTCTTTTATTTATTGTTTTTATTTGCATTGATTTTCTTTGATTTTGCAATAAATAAAAATACAAATACAAATTTTTGTTTTTATTTTTGCTTTGATTTTTCTATATTTGTTTTCTGTTTTTTTGTATATTTTTCAAAAAGAAAGCGACACGGCGCCTGGTTACATTTTTTCACAATGATTAATTTATTTAAATTTAAAAAAGCTTTTGTACTTTTTCTATTTAATTTTTTTTTGTTGTTGTTAATTTTCTTTTTTAATTAATCAAAAATTTTGAAAATATTTATTTTCTATTTCAGAATTATATTCAATTTTCTAAACAAACAAACGAAAATAATTTTTCCATTCACATTTTGCACAAAAATTTATTTATTCATTTATTTATTTCGATATTTTTTTTTTAAATTCTTAATGTATTTTTTCTTTATATTTGTTGATGATGGTGAAAAAGAAAAGATCGCACATCGCATGGCATCGCGTTATCCGTTCTAAACGTCTCGAAATTTTATCATAAACTGAAAGAAAACTCATGTATTTTATTTTCGTCGAGGAAAATTTATTTGTTGAAAGATTTAAACTAAGGAAAATGGCAATTTTCTCTGTCCGTCAGTCAGTCAGTCTCAGTCTCTCTATCTATTGTATCTATCTATCTAAGTATTTACCTATCTGTTTTATTCTATTATTCTAGTATAGTGTCTGTGAGTATTTATTTGATGAAACAAGAAGAAAAAACAAAGAAAATTATCATCATCATTATTATGATCATTAAATACAAATGAACTCGCTAACAAAATAAAAACACATCCAACTCAATCAACCAAATGAAATGAAAAATGAGTGAATGAGTATATTTTTCTACTAAATTCAAATGTTGTTTTGCTGATATATTTTTCATGAGAAATACAATAATTGAGATTTGTTTCAAACAAAACAAATTTATCTCACAATGTTTTCTGTTTTGAGATGAGAATTTTTCTTTGCATTTTAGTTTGTTTACATTGAACTTTAGAATATTTTAGATATTGAAGTAAAACTGAATGAATGAATGAATGAATCTTAATGGCAATGGATCACAAAGATAAGATTTACGAGAAGTAATGCACTTGACATTTCAACAAAGGTTCAAGATCTTCAAATTAAACTGAAGAAATCAAAATTAATTGATATTAACAACTATCATACATATCTTTAACTAAAAGATTAGATAAGTGTATTTGTATATATAAAATAATAATCCTAAGAAAAAGTCTCATAACATGATAAGAATATAATATATCTAATTAAAACCTTAACCCAAATATTTTGAAGAAATATTTTAGATTTAACTTTCTTTATTTGAAATTAATATAGATCTTACAATATTTTCTTACTTTCTAATATTGATCTTCATCAATGAATCACAAGATATTATAGTTTTAAATTTGAATGTTTGATTTTTAAAATGAAAACCTGATTTTTTAATCTGATAAGTTTTTAAAATATTGCTAAAGATTTGAAACTTAAACTGAATGAATGCATCTAATCTAATAGGCAATGGATCATAGTTTCACATAAGATTTAGTAATACCCTTTACATATCCAGAAATGTTAAAGCTATTCAAATGATCCAAAAGATATGTTGTGTTTAGACTTTTAGATAATGTTTGTCTTTCAATTGAAGGGACTCTTATCATAAATATCATGATTTTTTTTTTATATCAAGGACGATTTTAAAAATTGTGAAGAATTATTTTCTTTTCATAGGATTATTAAGATCACCTCGACCTAAGAGATTTATTATAAAAACAAGGGCAGTTTTAGGAATAGATAGATTTCATCTGAAAATACTCTGTTTTATCTTTATACTGAAAACATCTAAAAAATGGGCTCTTCTTACTTCCACATATTAATTCCAATAATGTTATATGATTTTATAGATTAGACTGTCATTGTTGATTTCGAAATTTTTAAATGAAAAACCATCATCTTTTATTAATTGAATAAAGAAAGGTCCATTTCCTTTCTAATAATGAGTATTATGTCCCTGTTAAAAATACCAAGAATAATAATAGTTTTAACTAGAACACAAGTTCATGTGGACATTATTGTGGTTTTAATCTTGCTTATCTTATATATTTAAAAGAGCAATTATACACCCATTTTTACCAGGCAAATAAATATCAAGGCCCTAGGATTAATGGGAAGAATACCTCCCATACAAACCAGATTCAAATTCATGTTTTTAATAGAATAACTTTTTTGTTTTTAGTATTATCAAACCGAAATTTTAGACGCTATAAGGGCCTGACTAATATTCATCAACCATGTAAATTTCAAGACCATAGGATAATTAGGAGGCGTACCTCCCATATAAACTCAAAATTAATATGACATAATGTTATAAGAAACCTCTTTTATTCGTTATATTATCAAACTGAAATTTCGTAACTGTAACTCCCTGACCCATATTCATCAACCATGTAATTCTCAAGATCCTAGGATAACTGGATCTTATAGCTCCCATACAAACCCAGAGCAAATCTCGGTCGCCTGGTACTACTTTGTATAAATTTGTACGTAACTTGAATATCAAATGTTTGTGCGAGTTTGTTATTGTCCTTGTTAAAGAAATTTTTGTCTGAATAATTGGAATTATCAGATTAGAGTAACTTGTGCAAGTGATTGCTTCTTGTAAATATAACAATTGATTTAGTGCTAGGCAGTGTTTATTTATAAAACACTGAAGACACTTTGTGTAAAGGACTAGTCAAATCGAATTTCTTACATACAAATTTGATTAAAAATTCTTCACTCCTTCGTCCTCCTATTCTTATTGAGCAGATCGCTAGTTTGAATTTCTAGAACTTAAGTTCTTATTTGAAAACATCCATCGCCCAGCCATAGAACCTTGGTTAAACAAGAAACTGCAGCACATTTTTATTTCTCTTTTCATAGAAATTTACAACATTGATTCTCACTTCTAGTACTAAGGCTAATGATTCTTTAAATATAATAACCAAATATACCTTATTCAATACAACGTAAGGGACTTTTGATGAGAAATCATGATGTTTATAAATAATAATACAGAGAAATACTGAGCTACTGCATAATATATTTCGATCACATCAACATTTAATTGTGTTAACTAAAGCGAGACACAACGACGATGACGGCAATATCGACGGAATTTGAATGAAAATTTTTTTTTTTTGGATATATTTAAATTCTCAAACAATCAATAAAGAGTAAATAAAACATTTTAATTAACATATTCATTATGTGATCGTTTCTAATATGACAATTATTCATGAACGCAATTTTACATGTGCGGAGGAAATTTTTCTTTTGAGTTCTTTTTCTCAACACATCTATGCCAATATTTTGGTGGGCGTGTACCACAAACATGATGACGTCAATAAGAAGAATTGGTAATATCTGGTATAGATATTTTATAGAAAATATTTGTTGTATGGACAAGAGTATTTTTGATATCTTAAGAGTTTCAAGTCCTGATCATCAATGGAATATAAACATTATTTAGAATATGTTTGATTGAAATTGAATTGGTACAATACTAAGACCCATTGTGATGCCACAGACATAGTGTATCCTATCCACATCTTGAAAAAATATTCATGGACTAGTATTTACAAGAAGAACAAAGAAAGACGCTTCTTTAAATAAAAAAAAAAAAATCCCACGCAAATACAAATCGCAAATTTCCTTTAATATTTTGATATACGTTTAAAATGTTCAGAGATCAGATCAGATAAAATATACTACACAAATTATAATTATGTATGGTTGGTATGTACGAGTATACAAATATTTCTGAAGCATTTTAGCATTTTTCCCACATGCTAATAAAATCATTTACCGTGGACGTGTGCCTTTACAAATAAATGTTTTCTTTTAATTCCCACGCTTTATAATAATATTTTCGAGTTATTTAAATTTTATAGTATATTTATATATATATATATATATATATATATATACATATATATTTATTGCATTTCACTGGACATAATATACTTCTTATAATGTGTTTGTTTATAATTATTCAAGAAACAAAATGATAAATATAATGTTTTTACTTACCAAAATCTGAAAGATTAACCTTTTCTAGGAACGGATCAGCTACAGGCAACTGTAATGATAAAGAAAATAACAAGTTTAATTAAAAATAGAATTTTGAAAAAGAATTTTGAAGATATGAAGATATTTATATTCATTTGAATAAAATGAAAATAATCCAGAAAAGAGAGATCAGATCTTAGACAAAAATAAACATTTCATAAATATAGAATTCAGAAGAAATGAATAAAAAATCATGACCTCAATCAAAATGGAAGTGATTTGCATTATTTTGAAGACTTAAAATTGAAAAACTCAGCACTATAACAATGTTTCTATTCCATTCTGTGTACAAAGTTGAAAGCCTTATTACATGAAGGTTAAAGGGACACGATTGATGGAATTTAACAACCCTTGGTAAATAAAATTAGTAGCTTCAAAATAGAAATCATACTTTGTTTGGTCCACAAGCTTCTCCTTGTTCCGAAGTTGAGTCCTGTCTTTTCCCATCCTATGTTATAAAATTCCGAGTTAGTCCCCAAAACTACAATTTTTTGATTGTTGGTGGAAAAGTTTTCTTCCCAGAAGGACCCAAAACTTTGTGAGCCTAAGTTCTTTTGAATACAATTTGTATTCTGGGCTTCTAATAATATGGACGTAAAAGATCAGAAAATGAATATTCGTTCATGATTATATTGTTATAAGGTATAAGATTTAGAAAAATTATATTTAATTAACCCTGAATTCATTAAACCTAATAATCCGACCAAGGATATGAAGAATGATTGGATCTAAATATTATAGAAAATAGCATTAAAAGAAAGAACAAATTGCTATTCCTTCCATTCATTAATAGGTAAATGAAAAGAAATGGTATCATTTTAGACTAAAAGAAACCATTTATTAATTGAAATAAAAAATTGAAAACATTGAAAATTGTAACCAATAATTAGAAAACTCTATATTAGAATAATATTCCTATTTACACCTACATTTCTAACTGAATTAATCGGCAGTAATTGTCCATGTTAACCTAATCAACCAAATGTGATCCAATAGTGTTTAGAAAGAGATAAGAACCCATATATCCCCACTTTCTTGGCCAAAGATTATCACCTACTTACTCACTTTAAATAAAAACTGAATTTAAAGGAGAAATGTTTGGTAATAAACATACGATTCAGAATATACAATATTATTATTATTATTATTTATGACGTATTTACAATTCAAAGAAATTATAAACAAAGTTTATTAACAAAGGATTTCCATCTGTCCCTATTTCATGCTAATGCGAGAAGTTCGCTCATAGATTTTCTTGCTTCAGCCGAATCGAACTGTATTATCCGAGGCTAATCTTGTAAATACACGAATCGATGAGTATTCAGACGCAATGGAAGATTAAACCAGAGCATCCTAGTTCGGTGGCAGGGTTGCTGCCCTGCCTTGTACCGTATGCGAGCGGGCCTCCGAACTTGCCAGCTTTGCTAAGTGTACCGTAATATTTCCTCTACAGTACTGCTAAAGGGGAACAGATATACCGCTGAACACTCGGTCGCCATTGCCGCATTTGTGAAAAACGAGGGACACCACAAGAAGTTTGAGGTTAGCAGTTGTGTAGAGAGGTTATAAGAGACAGAATATATACAATATTTCTATTCAATCAATCATCCTGTTTTTCCTCTATTTCATCAATTAATAACATTCAAAATTTATATATTTCTATAAGGAAAAAGGTTTCCATAAGACAGAAAAAGACTGTTAATTTGCAGTTGAATAATAGAACTTTACTTTAAAGAATTTGTTTCTATGTCATTGAGCTTAACAGTTTGGAAGGCATTATTCAAGTGACCGGCAGTGTACATATAATATATCGGCTTAAAGACCTCCATAGTCATTTGAAATTTACTTCAACTCAAGTACTTTATCTATGTAAAATAAACATAACAAAGAGAGTCAACTGCACTCAAGGTTCTCCTATCAAAAGTAAATATAAGAAATAAAAATATTTATAAACTGCCTTCTTTGCACAATATTTCCGACTCTTTAAGAGAATATAAATAAAATTTTCCATTAAACAAAATAAAAAAAAAAAAAAAGAAACATCATTATCATTATCATCTTCTTCTCTAGTAGTACTATGTATGTTGAAAATACTTAAGACTGTTTAGCACTTGCATGTGAAACTTTTGATTTTAAAAAGGTGTAAATTATTCTCAAAATAAAAATTTGTTTGTTTGCCCAAAATTAAAAAAAAAAAAATCAGACTAACCACCAAGCAGACGATCAATCCATCAACAAACAAGGTTCTTGTTATCTTAAGTATTTTGTATATATAAAAAAAAAAATTATTTATTTTTTAAGGCACTCAAAATTTTATTATGACAATGGAGAATATGAATATGTTCTCTCCTTGTGTTTCTATAATAATTTTAACAACTTTGGAGAATTTTAGATTCTCATACATATAATGAGTTTAGTGTTTATGTTATAAAATGATTAGATTTCTTTCTTGCTGATAAAGGTTATAGATAATTTAACCTTATAAAAACAGAAATAGTAATACTATACATGACAGACAAGGTATAAAGTAAATTTTCGGTGAGGGATCCGGATTTTACCAATTAAAAAATAAAGTATTGTAAGTACACTTTAATTACGCACAAAATAAGTATAATTTTTAATAAGTTTAAATAGAAAAACAACTAGAAATTATGATTGAATGGAACTTTTTGCAGGCTTCATAAACATTTATTATATGGAAGAGTGGGTATATTATCAAATAGAACTGTCGTAAGAAACTTTGAACTAAATGGACGGTATTATTTATTAATTGGGGATGTATGTGCCATGGAACCGGTGAGTAAACCTTAATGCATTACCAGTATACCTAGCCTAGTATTAGATTAATGGCTAAAGGGATGCATGTTTCCAGTACCTTCACAAGAATTCAATTGTAGCTGGAAAAGAAGAGCGATTTTCTCGGAAAGCATTTCTTTGAAGACCTGGGCAGTCTGGTAAATTTTCCAATGGCGGTGGTCTGTTTACTGATTCTACGAGTTGGTAGTACCAAAAGGCATAGGGTGATCTTTGAGACAAACTGCATATCCAATTGACAAACATTTCTACAAAGTACGAAGAAATGACAACTGAATTATGCGAAAACGAGGGATGTCAGAACTCAGGCACACTTTGCTCACAATTCGAAGGAGAATCCGAACCACTTATTCCAGCTTATTTCCTTATTACCTTCAACGTAATAACATATAGATCAATGACGTGGTCGCCTTAAGGGACGAAAATATTCCTCCTTCACAATGGATAATTAGAAGAGTTTCACCAGTTTACCCAGGAACAGATGGGCTCGTGCGTATAGCAAAAGTTACAACAACGAAAGGAGCATACAAACACCCAGTGGCAATATTGTGTTCATTACTTGTGTCAGTTGTAACATATCTAGAATTCATTAAAAATATAGTAATTTACTTATAACAATAAAATCTTAAGCCTTTCTATGATATTATCTACGTGACTTTTTCCCCATGCTATATTGCCACATTGTTATGGTAAAATGCCTTTAATAATTGTAAGAACCCTAAGAGCAATGTCGGTAGTAGCCTAGGCAATCGGTAGGGTATCCCAAACTGATAAAGCCAAAGGTGAATTCTGATATGAAGAGCTGTTCAAACCCCTGTGGCGAGCAACTTGTTTATCTCCCCCATTTTATGTATTTTATTTTGTTTGTGTGAAACTGGAAAATTTTATTTTACAAGATCAAATTTAACTTCCATATTTCATTCCATATTATTGTAATTAACAAATTTAACAAATAAACAATATTGTAAACTGTATATATGATTTTCCATATTTTTATGTGTTTTTCTGGGTAACAAAACAACAAATGTGAGTCACCTCAAATGAAAATATTATAAAGATATTTGTGCTGCCTACTAATTAAATTATTTGAGGAATGAACTTTGAAAATTAGTTGTAACTCAATTGGCATACTGTAGCAAATTCCATCGAACCATTACTACCACAGAATTTATTAAAAGTATGTCACTTAAAAAGATCCAAGGAGTCAGTCAGCCCGAGTGACATCATAATCAATATTACAATCAAAGTATCAAGTATCGTATCACATATGAAAGAAAAGCAATGACATTTTGCAACAAAGTAAGACTAAGTAAAATCAATAATGTTATTATTTTCCACTTTTAATCAATTGAACTGATCCTATTTCTAATTTTCACTTCGCCGTAAAAGTGGATTTTATTGTCGTTTATGCTGCACAATAGAGACTACAATTTTCTATGATTCTAATGGATGTATGATTTTTATATAGTCAACAAAACTTAAACTAGATTTTTGCATTTATTTATGTTTATTTATAGATATCAAAACATAGTATGTCATCGTCTGTCTTCTCTCCTCTCTAGTTGGCTGTATGTTTTTGTTTTTAATCCCATAAGATAAGTGATTTTATTTAATCAGAGATAAATTGTAGAGGATGATAAAAAAAAGTTGTGCAAAGCAAAGTCATAAAAAAAAACTAAACAAAAATAAAATTAAATAAAAAAACCAAATGCTGCTGACACTTGACAGCGACGAACGACGCATGAATGATTTATCGAAGGTGCGCAAGCAAACCATAAAATTTAGTCACTAATACACTCTCATCTACGAATATCTATGTGAGTGTATTTACCATATACCATTGGGTTGATCGAAACGTTAGTCCGGTTTTTTTCTTTAAAAGATGACAAATTATTGCGTATTTTCCTTTGTTGATATTTAAAACATTAAGAAAAGTTGCTGCGGTTTGTCAAGTTTTATGTCCCCATTTATAAATGGGGATTACGTTAAGATCTATTCCCTATTCCGTTGTAGTAAATTCCTCAGTATAACATGCTCTTCTTTCCGGTATCGACAAAATAAGCTTTGAGTAAAAGGGTCTGTTTATAGACATTTCAGATCGCATGCCATCGATTTTCGATATTTGAGTACCGCATGAGTTCCAGAACTATTATACAGATGAAGCAACACTTCTGCGATCAACTTCCTGAACATAAAAAACAATCCATTCGTGAAGTATAGAATCACGATGGGAGAGGCAATCAACAGACCTTCACCCTCTAAAAGAAAATGTTATACTGAAAATCTAGTTTTCTGGAAATTGTTTTAACCAAACTACTTCAGTATCTAGAGAAATTAAGTGATCCTGTAGCACAGACACAGCTTAAGTTGTGATTAATCAGTATTCCTTGAAGATTGATTAATCATATCTCTGAAAAAGCACACAGAAACTAGGCCAATTGGCAAAAATTGTTGAATAATGTGTTATTACATTTATTACAATATCATAGAGTCCAGGCGTTGTGCCATTAGACTTTTTGAATGGATGGCCGCGAAAATGATGATGTGAATTATAAATTTCTCTGAGTCATGGCAGAAATCCATCGGTTAAATTACTGGGAAAAACTATACTAACTTTAGGGACAACCCAATATTTTTTTACTTAACACAATGTTGCCTATCAATATCTTTAAGATATATGTATGTATATACATAATGATGTGTGCATGCCCATTCAATTGGAACTTACACTAGTTTTTCTTTTTGCAAACAATGGATGTTGTAGTGTTGTTTGTTGCTGCTTAAGACGTTGCAATTCCTCAACACTGTAATCGCTGCGTCGACGTAACAAAAGACAACTATGTACCGTTGTCGCTCCGCCGATATGAGGTGAATGATGTCGATGTTGGGTTTGTGGTGAAGAGTGGGCACTATTGATGCTGCTTCCACCACTACTGCTACTACTACGTTTGCTACTATTGCGATCATAGACAAGAGTTTGCAATGGTTGCGTCGCAGCAGCTGATGATAAAGAGAAACCGAAAGCCGCAGCGGCAACATTTGATGAAGCAGGTGGAGCGCTCACGCGTCTCTGTGGGATTTGCTGTTGTTGTTTTTGTTGCTGATGTGAATGACCTACAGAAAGCTTTTGGTAGCGTGTAGTACCGAGGCTGTTGCCTAAACTATTTAGCAAATTTCTTGCATGATTTTTGCTGCTACGCAAAGTTTGTTGAATTTGCTGTTGTTTATTCTGATAAAATCCACCATTATTTTGTTGCTGTTGCTTCTGTTGTTCTGCTACTGTTGATTTATTATCACGTCTGCTTACGTGATGATGATGATGCTGTTGATGACTATGATGAATAATCGATTGACGTTGACCATCTAATACATCATGAAGTTTACTACTATTTAATAGTTTTGCTGCTTTAGTATCAACTAAACTCGATAAATTATGATGAAATTTCTTTTTACGATAAAGTGGGGAATTGCTTAATGAACGCGATTTACGGGTTGCAATTGGTTGCAAACGATTATCATCATCATCTGGTGAATCGGGTAAATTTGGATCAAAGTGTACACTTAGTTTTTGATTAGCCCTTACTTCCGATGGATTTTGTTTTGATTTATTTGATGATGATGATGTAGAGGATGAGGCATTTGCAGCTGTTGTTGCATGTGGAGGTAAGACCGAAATTCGTGGGGCACTTGATTCATAAACCGAATAACGTCGATACATTATGATCAATTAGATATAGACAAAAAAAATATCACTTCTACTAAGTACTATATATAAATAATCTTTTTCACTTATCCAAGATGCAATGCAAAGGCACACAAAAGAATCTGCGCAGTAGCCTTCTCTTCTTCTTTTCTTTTCTTCGTGCAAATACGCGAATGCACTTGCGAAATATAATAAGAAAGATGAAAACCCGTGGAAGACAAAAGCACAATTCCACTCACACAGGCGCCGACAGACAGATAGATACACCACACACCACAAAGCACTTGTTGTTTAAAATTCTTTTTAAAAGAAGCGCAAGTAAATATTGTAAATTATTTATTATACTTATATCTGCTATATGTTTTATATGTATGAAGGTAAGATGCAAATATTTTCAGCCTTTTATTTTTTGTATGATTTCTTTATTTTACACTAATTAAAAAGTCCACGCAATTCTTGAAGTTTCTTTTAACGCACTCACGACGACGTCCACATACTTTGCTATGTAAATTGAAACTGGTTACGGTTTTCTGCCTATGGTATATTTCAGGCGCGAATGCACAAAGAGAGAGCGAGCGCCAAAATTAAGCATAATAGTGTGAGTGTGTCTGTGCCTGTGTAATATACAACTATTTCAAGAGAGTGAGATTACTGAAGCCATTGCTCTTATCGTACGTACTTACTATACTCTTACTCTTTGTATGATGAAAGCGCAATTCAGCAGCTGATCGTGTAAACTTTTCAATATTCAATAGCAGAGAGAAAAAAGGCAATCCAAAGAAGACATGAAATTGTTAGAACAGAGGTTCATAAACTGTGTTCCTTGGAATCCAAGGGATCTTCGTTGTCATTACAAGGGAGAAGCAATATTAACTTTACATTATTTGTAAGGTTTTGAAATTTGGTTTATGACAAGTTTTCATCAACTAAGACACATTATTGTTAAAACATAGAATTCCAGAGGTCTATTGTAACTGACAATCACCAATATAGAACTCTGGACAAATTGTAAGGAACAATCTATGAATGCAGAAATAAGGCGAAATGAAGCAATTTCTAAGCAAAGAGCCCATGGAAATGTGTAGGAAAGCACCAGATTAATTATTTGGACAAAATGTAAACAAAGACCTATAAATAGACATGAAGTAGGAATGGGAAATATGTTGATTCTACAGAAATATGCAGTCAAACCCTTGAAAGAAACCCACAAGGGAGTACAAAGAAAGGGAGATGTAGGATGCCATTATAGAAGAGGACGAAGCTTTGAGAAGAGATTCAATATACTGGGAAACTTTCATGGAAATGAAAGACAGAACGAAGAAGCAGAACTGATGGATATGTTTTGCGGATATTGATCATATGTCCCACAAGGCAGGATAGAAACTGAGAGAGAGGCAATAAAGAATATAAAAACAGTTTAGAAAGTGGATTGTACCAGATATTTCCTTGCTTAAAAATATTTAAAAGAAACATTGCAAAATATAATTCTTAAATAAACAATTTTGTAAGGAAATAGATCAACAGATCAACTAGATCTACAAAGGATCGATAGACTAAGGTTTAAGAAAATTACACATTAAATGCCTTCCTAAAAGTCCACGCACTACATAACTTTAAGAACCACTGAGATTAGAAGAAGTAGGCTAAAATAAATGAATCTGCCTAAATAGACAACAAACAAAATAATGTGGGTTAAAATGTGCTGAATTCTATAAACGACGAAGAACAACCAACAAAGCTAAACGAGTTCATTTATAAATAAACATAACAAGGCAGGCCTCACTCACCTCACTAGAGGCCGGTGGTCATACACCGTACATTGATTGGTTTTTAGTTTGGACGCCTTCAAAGCATTAAGCATTTTTTATATAGAAAAACGGAAAAAACCAAGGCAAATTATTATTATGTGTTATTACTTTTTTAATAAGAAGCTCATCATCATGATCAACAATATCAACAAAAAGCAATTATGACTCAACAACAACAACAAAAACAACACTCAATACGCAATAATCAAACAAAATATGTAATTAAGAATAAATAAACAAAACTTAACACAGAAAACGAAAAAATGATGTATTCATTTTTCTTTTTCTTGATAAATAATAATCACGAGAATCAGAAAATTTTCTGTGTATTTTTGGTTGGGTTTTTGTATATTTCACAGTTTAGTTTACTTCTTTCTTTCTTTACTAAAAGAAAAGATAAACTCATGACCAACTTATTTTATTCTCTTAAAAAAAATAAACTCTTTAAATAATGAGAAAGAGAGTCACTTTTGAGTGCAGTAAAGCAAAATTTTATGGAGTCATAGAATATCAAGAAAGTACAGGAGCTCTTTTGGGCAAAACAGGATTTCTGGATTTCTAAACCCAAAGAATTAATAGTCACAATCATGAATGAAGTTTAAGAATCAAATTTGTGATTTCGATTTACGTTCGGGTCCCTCGGAATTTGTCCAATTTATCCTTAGGAAAACAGTGTGACGAAGTCTGGGTCATCATGATCGGGAACTTTGGTTGGTAGCAATTTATACTTGAACTAGATTTTTGTTAATATAAATTATGTATTTAGGTTGTGTATTTTCTTCTGGAGAGTAATTCATTATTCTCAGAAGCCCATGGGGCTCTGAATATCTTGGAATGACAACTCCAAGTGTCTAGAAATTTCTCTTCCATTTCTGACTGACTTCATATTTCTGAGATCAGCACGGAAATTTTATATGAATGAAGAAATTTATTCTGTTAATTTATTATTATTAAAGCTTGCCATCCGTCCAACAATTAATGAGATGCAGAGAATGTGCCACTTTGCTAGCTTCCCGAGGGGCTTTCACCATTTATGACGCTTATTAATTGAATAATCATAATAACAAAAAAAAATGAAAAACAAAGAAAACAAAAACAAAATAAATCAAGTTGAATAATAATACGATATAGTAAAAAAAAAAAAAACAACTAAAAAATAATTGTAAAAAAAAAACCAGTTTTATTGTTTGACTTCAGTCATAATGACTGATAGACAACAACGACAACTTGCTCAATGATCAGTGATTACATTAAAATTGTCAAACAACTCAATGTTTTATCACCCCCTCAATCTTTCACTATGTCTCTCTATCTCTATTTCTATTTCTCTTTCTAACATCGATCGCAGGGTGTTCAACTTTAACATTGTAAAAAAAGCGCTTAAACATTGTAATTAATATTGTTACAAACTTTAAGAGAATTACTCAAGATCAAGTCAAAGAGCATGACAAAGTAAGAGTAATGAAAGTTGTAACAGGGAAAGAATGTTGCATGCTTTTAGGCTTTCATATTGTTTAGCATTTCAATTTTGACAACTTCTACTTTAGTAGCACAGATCTTTCTAAATATGGTCATTATTATCATAATCATTATCACATTTATAGATATCTTTGGAAGCTTTTGAACTTAAGAACCTAAGGATTGGGACATCAGCATAGGAAATGGAACAGACATGATCAGAAAGAGTCTGAAATTAGGGTCCCATTCACCTTTTTCCTGTCCAAAATGATCTTAAAAAATTGATAAGAATTTACCCAGAGCCCTCACTTTCTAACAAACAAACACTTATCTAGGTATAGATTTGTAAAACGAGTGAAAAAGATACATATGAGAGCACCTTCCATGCGATTGAAGCTTGCAAATGGGAAACCTTGATACAATATTGTGTGTGGTTTTACGTGACAGGCTTAAGGTCTCGGTACCGAAAAACGGTAATCTCTGCCTTCCTTGATACATTGTATGTACTTATATCCTTAGGTACCAAATTCATGTCATACCTATTTTGGTCAAATGAATTTTTCTTTGATAAGAAGTTGAAGACTACCCATCCGAAACCTCAGCTGATCTATGGGCCATAACACTCGGTAGTATGACGTAACTCGGGTTAATATTCAACCCGCATCTGAGTAAAAATTAGTGATATAATAGTGAAGAAATACATAACATCACCGAGTCACAATAAGAAAAAGGCTTTTTGATTGCTCTGTGGTCTTATGTAAACTAATCTAAATTTTTAAATGATTTCTATTTTATATAAGAAACTTACCCCTCTTGAATCTCTAAATAATATAGCTGCATGGTGTGGATCCAAAGTGCCATCACCACGCAAACTGCGTCCAGCGGCACCAACAGAAGCACGACGTTTTTCTAAATCTGCTGAGGCACGACGCATATGAGCACCTGTTTAGGAAATAAAACAAAGGAGGAAATAACAAATAAATATGATAGAAATTTAAGACAGAATAATATACAGAAATTAGACTTCAAGGCTTAAAAAACTACAGCAAGTACCAGATGTCAAAAATATATAGAATTGTACATATAAACCTTAATTCCTTCTTATTAACATGTTACCTTCTTTAACAATACGATCAAAAATTTTATATGTAGCACCACAATCTTCTAAAATCCGATTACGTCGACTGATTGTATCTACATCCAAACTCTTGGAACGTGTACGGAAATTCTCTTGTGGATCATTTTGTGGCGATGTGCAAACACTGCTATTGCCTCCCCTCTATGATGTTTCCTTGGCCAAACATGCATTTTCTTGCCAAAGGATTTCAATAATTCTTGTATCGAATGATGATGGTGATTATGATGACCATGTTTATGGTGTTTGTGATGTTCCTTTGGCGATTTATTGATATCGTCTTCATTTATACTGAGACTTTTCACAAAACTACTATTATCAAAACGATGACGTCCTCCTCCGTAGCTATCAACTGAATAACGTGATCCATAATCATCCAATGAATTATGTGCAACACTAACACGATGAAAGATCGAAGATATGCTAGGACGTTCACTGGAACGTTGTGAAGAAGCTCCAGTATGAGTAAAATACTGTTGATCGGTTGTTTGTGATTCATAGATATCATCGAGATCATGAGGAAAATAGCCACCTTGTGGGGCTGCTGGTGGTGGTGGTGAGCCATAATGATCAAAATTACCACGACCACGAAGACTCTATGAAAAAGAGAATTTCCAGATAAAAAATTGGGATTCTAAGAAAATCATTTCCAATCAATACTTACACCATATATTGCTGGACTATGAGATCTATCAAAGAAATTACGCTTCGATGAGGGTGTTCGCTTTAAGCTGCCACCGGTAGCCTGATGTGTTGGTGGTTACGATAATGATTTGATACAGATTTATTGGAGTCAGGTACCGCTTGTGGTAGCATGAATGAACTAATTTATCAATGACTTTCTCTGGAAGTAAAGATAAAATATAATGAAATTTTATATTTGATTTTTGATTTTAAATGATATTGAGAACTTACCCTGCGACCAATTTGGTGATTTGGAATTTGTCGAAGATCCTGAGCTACTACCAGAATCAACGCTACACAATCGACTAGCGTTGGAATCATTTGAATATTGTGAATCAACACTATGGTAGTTAAAAGCGACACCATTACGTCCATATGACGTATGTTGGTGTTGCTGATGTTGATGATTAGCAATGCTGCTGGCTCCATGTTGCCAACTTTCATTGCTGCTTAATTGCTTTTCCATTGCATGTTGTCGATAAAGATGTGTTATGCCATGCATTTTTTCTTATTATTTTTGTTTTGTTCTTAAATTTTAATATTTTTCAACACTTTTTTATGGTTTCTTTACAGTTAAACTTCACTGTATTGTGTTTCACTTAGTTTGCATTCAATTCAGTTAAACATTTAACAGTTTCAACGAAACAAATCTTAAGTTTTTTTTTATTATTAACTTCAGAGGATTAATATCTCTTTTATTGGTTCTTCCAAGTTTTTTCAATTTTTATATATATTTCTTAGTTTATAAAGTCACATAATCGCAAATAAATGCACTAAAATAAAAGATTTGATTATTAGTTTTATTTTTTCTTTTTTAAAGAATTAATTTCCAAATTTAAGACCACTATATGTTGAATTTATTTATTTTTTTTTTTAGATATAAGACTGGAAACACGCCTCTAGGTTCAAGTAAACATATCTCATGACTTTCAAACTTGATTGCATTTTGTAGGCTATAATTGCTTCTGAAACTTTTCGAATGTGATAAGAATCAAGCTCTATCAGACATGATCGAAACTAGATTGAATATTTGATAACAGGAAAACAATTTGTGACCCAGGCCAATCAGAGATTCCTCATCATCAAAGAGGAAAAGAAGGGATGCTTGCAGTGCATCTGATGAGATCAGATGGAATTGATGCATTTAAAGTTCATGAAACCAGGACAAAGAATCCATAGGAGGGGGATGTCTATAGTGAGAAAATGACAACGATTAACTTTAACTTCATTGAGTTTTAAAAGTTTCAAAACTTATGAAAATTTATTATTATCAGAATCAAGTGATTAAACAAAAATTGATTTTTGCGTTAATCAAAAAAGGGTTTTAATTAAAGCAATTTGTGATTCAGGTCCAACCAGTGAATTCCTTGGTAAAGCGAAAAATCTTTTGAAGAAGGAATGCAGTTCATATCTATGATGACAATCAAATGGAATTGATGCATCTTAAGCTCACGGAATTTGCAACATTCAGAGGTAGAACAAATATGAAAGGACTGAGTCAAACAGATTAGAATTTAAGACCAAATCAGACCAAATTGATTTTGTTTCAAGCCAAAAACAGTGTGTGAATAGTTTAAACTTTAAAGCATTTCGCAGCACTTTTAACAGACTTAAAGACTTGCGATTACCAATGGTTTCAGTCTCGGATGACTTGAATAAATATGTATACATATCAATTCATTTGAAGACTTTGAAAGAAATCTTCCAAGAAGAAAAAATCCTTTGGCCGAATCGGTCTTTTTCCTGAAAGATGTCCGAATGTATATTGATTAATATAAAATAAAAAGCTGTTTTTTCACTCATAGACCAACAACTGAATTTATTTATTTAAAAATTAAATTCACTGTTTTTTGTCATTTAAATTTTTATTATTTAATTTATTTATTTGCTTATTAAATTTATATATTGATTTCATTATTGTTTTTTGTTTATTTTTATGTTTTATTTTATTTTAATTTATTGCAGTTATTAAAGTTTTTTTTTTTTTTTATTTCTTTGAAATCTTCAGTTCATTGCACATTTTCTTTCAATCACTGCCAAGTACAACTCATTCAATAACCTATGCAACAAAATTTGAACGAATGTCACCCCAATTTACTTTCCCATTCAATCTTTCTTTCTTTCTTTCTTTGTAATGTGAAATTTTTAAGAATGACTGACTAGACACTTGTCCGGCTGTGCTCTCCCACTTTCAATTTACACCCGCACGTGTTACGCTCAAATATGATGAGATTTGACTTTGTTTTATATATTTATTTTTTTTTTGTTTCTTGGCCATTTTTGGTTCACCAAATTAAGCAACAACAGTCATGGCACACAAAATGAACACACATCATCATTTATGAAATGCGTTCTATAAATTGAAAGATAACAAAGAGGTGGACAGTCGGCAAAGGGGAGTCGGTCGTCTGCTATTATTATGAATGCGTGCGTGCATCAGCTGATTGAATTGAGTGAATGAGAGAGAGAGCTTAACTTCTTTCAATTTCATTTTGTTTTATTCAACTGATGATCATCATCATCAACAACTGTGCTTGGGATGTGCGACTTTGCCTGCCTATTGATTGCTGCTTAATGTGTGTTGCGCTTGCTCTTGACTAAAAGTTGAACGCACTTAAAGTAAGTCAAAGTTGCAAATGTTTTTTAAATAAAATAATGAAACAAAAAAAAAAAAAAAAAAATAATAATAATAAAAGGAATAATAATACAACAAAGTATAACACAACAGAACAAAAAAAGATCAGATCGTGTTTCATTTTGAATTACAATATCCAATACATAAATGTTTGTTTGTAGTTGTTATTATTATCATAGCATACGAGTGTAGTTTATTTATTATATATTTTTTGCCGGTTTGCATGTTTAGTTGTCGTTGATTGAAGGTAAAAGAATAAAATGAGTATGATGACGTAGTATCAGAAACAATCATTGAACGGCGTGTGTGTGCTTTCAAAAAGGTAAAAACGGGGGAAGCTTGAAGAAAACAGAGTTATATGTTAGACCGACATTGTCAATGTCAGCATAATAAAGCTCATTTTAGTAGTCTACTATTGATTTGAGTGTCTATCAGTATATTTGCTCTCTGACTGTCTGAGGTATTATGCACTTGAACATGTAAGTCAGTTTATTTAGCACCCACATAAGAATGAAAGACTCAAACATGGTGGTGAGAGAGCTTTGATAAGATTGCACAAAATGGAGCAATGCATATTGTTATACAGTGATTCTTAAACTCATGGTCGATAGAGAAATGTTAATAAGGAATTTGGCCAATTATATACGTAACTATGGGAAAAGTATTGGCTACAATGATTGAAATAAACTGTCTTGATTGAGGAAGCAATAATATGGTTTGTGGGCTCACTCTTGGTTTACCCATACATTTAAAGATTTGCTTTTCATTGTGTGATGTGATGGTAATTTATTTCACAGATAGTTAATTACATACATTAGATTATTAGCCTTGTCCATGAATGCCTTCAAAACGCCTTTTGAATCATTCATTTTAAGAAGAATGCATCTTTTGCCGAACCCATTTAAAGTGAATGTGAATGGATGTAGAATTTCGTTTCTATAATTTTAATGTGGTTCATATTCACATGTTTCTACCTACATATATTGTGAATGAAGATGAATCCCTGTACAAATGAACGATCGCTTCACTTAACGAAGTGAAATAACAAAGAAAGAAGACGCGTCTTTTATCAACAAGCAAAATGCGTATATGTCGTGCTATTGTTTTTTTTGTTTATTTTATGTGTATGTAAGTATGTACTATGTTTTTTTTTTTGTTTGCGTCCACTAAATTTAACTCTAATTGAATAACCCATCGTTTTAGTTATTCGAGTACACACAGTTTCTCCTGAATGTTTCAAATGCAAAGGCACAAACTCATTGAATTCATTTCAAACTGAATATCGCAAACATGTATTCACTTCTTCTTTTGCAAAACAAGAACAACGTACAAATTTCCTTGCGTACATTAAATTTGAGGAGTATACGTACATGAATTACAATCCTTGTTGACAATGTGAATGTACTACTGCAAGTCTCTAGTATAGATCCAGTTCTAAAAACCTTTTGAAATTTACATCATTTATTACATAATGAATTTAAAAAGGAAAAGGCCACCAGCCTGAAACTCTTAAAGAGTATTGAAAGAATCATTGTAAAAAAAACAAATGTTTTCTTTTTTTTTCTAGTTATTGTTAAAAAAAATTGGGCCTTTGTTCAATATCAATATTATCCCGATCTTTAATCCTAATTATTGTGTCAGAAATTAAATTTTAATGGTTAGAATGAGGGATCTGTGAAAAAGGTTGTTCAGACGCAGGTCCCCAGGACTACATACATATGCATATTAAAGAATCCCTGTTATTATGCAAGAAACTTTTATGCTTTTGCTGTTTTCCAATTCAATTCTATGCAAGAGAATATATGTCTCTATGTATGATTCTACCCTACGAGTAGCAGCAGGAGGTCATAACAATTTATTAGACGTTCGCTATGCTGACGCGGTTTTTAGAAAATTTATTCAATGTGTTTTTTGTTTTTCTTGCTTTTTTGTTTCGTTACAAAATGCACTCTCTCATTTGCTTCCTCTCACTATCCTCTTTTACATTTCTCTTCCAATGTATTAAGATGAAATAAGCTGTGTTACTTTTGTTGTTCTTGTTCTTTAGTGAAACTTGTCTACGTGCCTTTTGCCACAGTTCAATATTTTTTCTATATAATTTTTTGTATTTGATTATATTTTGTTGTTTGTTGTTGTGTGTAGGCGTTCAATAAATAATTAATTTTATAATTATTTAGTAAAATTACTTTAATCAGAATATAAATAATTTAAGATTTCACTCCACACTTTATCTTTATCTTTGAATAAGTTAAAGAGGGGGGAAATTAATAATACAGATTAATTAAGTACTTTGGGATCCATAAAAGCCTCATTTAATTAATTTATACCTTTCTCATCAATATTAAAATAAGCAATAAAAACATACGAGAGATAAATAAATTTTAAATCAATAGATTAGAATGAGGGAGTTACATTCTTGTCACGTTGATTACTTCTTTACACCCTTTAAAGAGCCAAGGAATTACTACTGAAGCGGTTTTTAGAATGGTGAATGGTGAATTTAGTTTCAGTTTAAGTTTGATAACAGTTTTGTTATCAGTTAAGTTTTCAAAGTTGCCCAATATATATAAAACTATAAAATCAGATCATGATTCGACAATATGCGACATGCCGCACTTTTGTTTACAATTGTGTATTTATTTATCGAACTGAGCAGAAGCATATAGGTCTGGCCATCAGATTAGTTATCAGTCTCAATCCAACAGGTTTTTACTTAAGGAAAACTGTTACTTGAACTGAGACTGGGACTGAGTCTGAATTGACCGTTTAAAAAGCACTTAATAATTAAGTTTACTATTCTTTCTTGTGCTGATGATGATTTACATACCAAAAGGGCATGACTTTATCAAACATTGAGGTTCAATAATCACCCACTATCCTGTTTTTGCAAAACAAACTACTGAATCAAAGGTTTAACAACAAGTAACATATTGCACAATCGTCACTTTGTAATTTCTAAAAATAAATTCCCTATGCTTAATTTCTTTATATTTTTTTCCTATTTGTATTTATAAGAAAAGAAAGATAGCAGCAGCAAGCAAATGATGATTACGAGGTAGTAGGCATAAAGCATACAATAATAATAACAACAACAACGACAACAACAACAATTGTGTATAATTAAACATTTAAAAACTAAATAACAACAACAACAACATTGTTAATAATAATAATAAATGATTGCTGGCTGTTCTTGTTGCCGCTATCAAAATAAAAATATGTAAACAAAAAAATTGAACTATTTTTACTATCAACAAAACACCAACAAGCCGGGCGACCCAGCGGCTATCATCAGCGAACAATAAAATAATAGAAAGCAAAACAACACGAAGAAAAAATATTGAAAAAAAAAAATCTTTTTTAAAAATAAATAAATAAATTTAGAAATAAAGTAAAACTAAACTAAACATAAAATAAAAAACTTAATGAAAATAATTATTGAGTTCGAGGAATGCCATACACCAGCAGGCTGTCCACGGCCCGTGACAAGGAACAAAAATATCGCCAGAGAGAGAGATAGAACTTTTAAAATGAAAACGTTTTCAAATAGGATTCCATAGTCTTGTCAATCTAAAACGCTGCGTTTCATTGAAACGCTTTTTATTATGCCAATACTCTTATTATATCTCGTGACTCAAAAGTCGAAACACCAAGTAATATTCTGATAATAAAGAAGTGTACGTTGCCTGTAGGAACCTTTTCGTCATTGCATGCGCACATCATCAAGGGGGGGAGAGGAATGGAAAATGATAAAAACAAAAAAATGAAAATGCTGTTCTTTGTAAATATGTATATCTTTAGAGAAAGGCTTGACTGAATTGACCGATTGTTGGGTTCGTTGTAGGCCAAATTAGAAGAATATGAAAGCAAATTTGGATGGATTTGGTTTTATGGTATTAAAATATCACTAAATACTACAAGTAAAGTATACTTTTAGGGATATCATTATTAAAGATTTTATAAATTACAATAGCAAAGCTTTGTATTTTAGAAGCATAATTTTCAAAGTAATGTTAATTAAATATTCAGTTATACTACATAAATATAATATTATAATAATAATATTTTTTTTTCCTTAAATTATTTAATTAAAATTTAAAATCTTTTCATTTTGTAGCTCGATTTTGATGAAATATACTCTAAATGTTGCTTACAACAAAGCTTCTTATCCTTCAGTAGTTCGATTTTGAATTCAATCAGTGGGATTTATGTCAATCGTGCTGAAACAAACAACCAAGCAAACAAGTAAAAAGTTCTAAGTCTGCGAGTCTATTATATGTATAGAAGATAAGTATATCTCCCTCAGGCGGACAAACTTTCGTAGTCCCAAGTTTTGCTTTAAGAATAAAATGCGGTGGCCCAACAATTTCATTGGAATCCCAGGTGCCCGCCCATAGCAGATTTTACTAATCGGCAGCGCAAAAACTTAAATCGTTACATCAGTGAAGTAGCCATTGAATTTCAAGGAATTGCGAAATTGATTGAAACTAAGAGAGAAATTAAAAAGAAGGGAAGAAGGAAGAGAAACATTGACGATAGGAAATAACTAACCCGCCTCATTTAAAAGTAGCGTACATGAGGACTTAATTAACAAATGGTGATAAACACAAAAGCTCATAAGTACTGTTATCATACTACAATAACAACAACAACAACAACAACAACAACAACAACAACCAAGAATAACAAGAACAACAATAATAAAGAAAGCACAAAGCCACACACACCTCCTTCTTCAGCTTTTTGAGAAGAAAAACAAACACAAATGGCATCATTCATTCTCTTATTATTATGTGTTATAATTCCTCACTTCTGTTTCTTCTCTTCTTATTCTTCAGATTAGAATATTGTCACAAGTATGAGATAGAACAACAAACAATCAATGGAGCAAGGAGAGAAAAGCAGAAGTAGCAAAGTTCACTTTTCTGTTCTTTAATTTCTTCCTTTTTGATAATCTTTCTTTTTGAATCGTTTTTAATTATTTAATTTATGAATTATTTGTTTTATTATAGAATTTTTATATATTTTTTTTTAATTATTAAATTTTTTTTTTTTTTTTGTTTGATTAAATTTAATTCCCATAAAAATCTTATTATATTTTTTATGATTCTTTGCTTATTTTTCTGGATTTTTGTCACTTTTCTTCTTGTTTATTTTTATATTTTTTTTAAAACAATTTTTTTGTCCTCATCATCTTTTTACTGATTAAATTGATATACTTTTTTTATTAACACTTTTTGTTTTCATTATTTTTTTTTAATAATTAATTATTAATCTTTCTTATTCTTTAATTGAAATTATGAAAATTGGCGCCAGGAGTCTCTTGAAGAAGCAACAACAAAGCACACTCACACACGACAAGCCAAACAAAGAAAATCCACCACGAAAACAAAATTGCGCAATAAATTTATCAATCAAAAGAAACACAACAATAACAACAACACCAACAACAATAAATGAAGCAGTAAAACTAAAGGTAAAAAAATGCATTTTAAATTTTGTGCCGCCACCGCATGATGCATGCGAATGAAACTGAAGCAACATTCAGAAGACAACAAAGTTCAATTGAGGTTAAAACTGAATACCTCCTTTTTTTTTTTATCATTTCAATTTACACTTCCACATCATTTCTTCTCTTCCACTTCCCAAACACTTCTTCTTTTACATCACAATCTGCTCACACAAAAAAATGTATTTTGTTTTTATTTTATTTATTTTGATTGTACAAACTTTTACTTGGCTTTGTTTTACAATATATTTTTGTATTTACCATCAATAATTTGCATCAAGAAAAGAATTTGAGTATAAAATTTTTATAAAGTCGTCAACTTTACTTCGAAGAAAAGAAACACGTCCATCCGCTTAAAAATACGAGCGCCAACTGAATAACTGAATTGTTGAATTGTGATTGTGGGTATAGCAAACAGCAAGCACATGAGCAAAGCAAAATGAACGAACGAAAGCAATGATCGGTATATAAGAAAGAATGAAGAAAAATGACAACAAAAAGAAGAAAAGAAAGGTATGTATATACACACATATTTACATCTGATTACATATGAGTGAGTATATATATATATATATATATATATATATATTTGTATAAGTAATAAATGCACGTGCTTATGATTGCATGACATTATCTTCTCTCTTTAACAAAATATCAAGAAAGGGGGCTTTGTCAGTACATTGAATGTTCACACATCCATTCACCCTTGCATACCATATTATACTATACTATACTCTACTATACTATACTATATACTATAGTGGGTGCGTAGTAAAGCGAAATGTAGCATAAAAGACACAACACAAATGAAATTAAGCTTGTATAAGTTACATAAAGAAATAGAGTCTATGAGAGTAGCGGTTGTGGTAGGCCCGAAACAAGTGGCCTCATCGCACATAAGCGGCATTTCGAAAACATTTCCAAGCTACTATACGAGAGAGAGAGTATCGTTCGCAAAGAGGCCATGGTACAATGGTTTCTTAAACCATTCTAAGAGGCAGAGAGTGGTGAATAGCCGACAGTAGTTGGGTGTAATGTTAAGGATGCTGTTAATGTTCATTTAACAGAAGATGTAAATGTAAATAAAACTCATTCACTCTCTCTGGATTTCTTACACTAAGCAAATAACTTAGCCAGCGATTCTTTAACTTAAAAGTATAGTAGGCAGTTCAGTGAATCGAAGCATCCGGTAAAATGTTTTTTTTTTTTTTAATTTTTTTTATAATCAAGGCCCAAAATTGTTCACAGATTCTCAAATTTATGAGAAGATGCGCAAAAAACATACAAAAAAATGTACCAAAAGCTCACCAATAAAAATCATTATGTTTAGCTTTAATTTATGGCTCAATTTTGGAGACCAGTGCATCGCCTGCTCCTGATATCATGAACAAATAGTTCAGTCTATTCTTCAAGTAATCGCGTCCACTGTTAATTCTAAGCTATCTCTCAGTTTTCCAAATTTTTCATTGTTGAAACTGTTTTAAACCAATTGCTTGTTTTTTGTTATATGTCGAACTAAATTCTTCGGTTGCGGAATAAAGTATTTCAAGGATTTTCCATAATTGTTATGAATTTGGCGTGCCAGTTCAAGGCCCCGAACTCGAGATTTGTAAGTTAAATGCATATGTTTGATATTTAAATATAAAGGACTTCTTGAATTTTGGTGGCAACCAGACCAGAGATGACAACAACGATTTTAATTTCCCAGCTTTCTTTTCATTTTCTGAAGGTCTGATCAACAATTCTTTTTCTTTAACGATTACTTTGGTTATTCATTCATTTATGACCTCTACAATACCCAATGGTTAAAGAACCACTGCTCTAAATATGGTGTATGTAAACAAAACACCATCATCAATTCAATGAGAGAGGTGTTGATGTTGACTGTTCAATATTGACTGATGAATGACAATGCTTAATGTTTATGAAGGAGCATCATCATTAGAAAAAGTGATGCTGCTAGGCGTTACCTATAAAATAAGGAGCAGTAAAAGCATCAAGTTAAATATTGCAGAAACAATAAAAAAAACAACCACCCACGACTCATCAATAGAATAGAGTTCACTCGGCACTTAGCACACACACACAGCAGGCAGAAACATTCGTGAAGCGTGTCGAAATTGAATAATTTGCTTTCATTAATCAAATTGTATGTAAATAAATTTCTTTTGTGTGTTCGTTCTTTTTCTATATCACTTTTATTCATGTCATTGTTGCCATTTGTTGTTTGTTTTATGGTTTACGTAATAGAATTTGCGTGCCCTTGAAATGCACTTTATGCCACAGGGGTCGGTCGTAAAACTATGTACCACACACACTATACATATTGTGAACTCACTCACTGAATGCTATGCTCTGCTATTGTTTGTTGTTTAAAACCAACCTCCAAAGAGTAAAATTACAGGATGAAAAAGAATATAATTCAATAACAAAAACACTAAAAGTTACAAAAGAGTTAAAAGGACACAACGAAAATATAATGAAATACAATTAAAAATCCCATAAAAATAGCGACATCATCCATCAGGCGGTCATATCATAAAGTATCATATTTTATGGCAATGGTTTAAAATATGAGATGAAATTTTTGACCTTTTAAACAATTTTGATAGAGAAATGTGAAACCTATGTTTATAAGCCTGTCAAATCCAACACTACTTTTATATTTTGACTGACAGAGGATTTAGTGGTTGCCTTTGATTGTAAGTCAAACGCATGCGCCAAGCTAAAATGAAAGTGAAAGTCATAAGTTCGTAATCTGAGAGGAGTGTATAGCATACTTATTGGGATATACTTATATTTATTATCAAATGCCAGAGAGGCGGTGGCTTGGCTTCTCTAAGTCTGTGTGTGTGTGTGTGTGAATGGCAAGGCAACTATGTACTATTAGCCATGAGGTAGTTAAACTCATACACGAAATACAAATCTCAAATCCTCATACCCACACACACACATTTATATATTTTCATTTTATGTTGACAAGACGCCAAAAAGCAGGCAAATGTTACTAGTAAGTTTTCTTTCATTAGAAGCTCAGCACGTGAATACTATATAATTTTTGCCAATTTTTTACGCATTTATTAAAAACAAATGAAATTTCAAACTGCGCATTTAGGTCACAGTCACTCACTATCTTCAAGGGGAGTGAGTACCTAATAATTTCATAATAAGTATATTATATTGTATATACAATATGAAAGAAAGACATTATCAGTTATTGATATGAGGAAAAAGAAATGTCTTATATAACAAAAACAAAAACAAACAAAGTCAGTATTTCTTTATTAATAAAATTATAAATTAAACTTTCGATTAAAATTGTTAATTTTACTGACAGGCGACGACAATCAGCAAAAAGCTCCCTTTTCAAGACAATTCTATTTATCTTTCTTTGTTAGACCCCCAACTAGACAAATTCAAGAACCCATAAATAAAAGAATGTGAAATCTACAGACTGTTTATTATGTTGTTCTGGGGCAGGGAATGGGTCAGGGGCTTGTTCTTTTCAAATTTAAAAATACTCTATCATATAAAATTATTATTATTATTTTTTTTTTTTTTCAAGTGTCAACACAAGAAGTGTTGCTGCGGTGGCGTTTGGACATTTTTGAGTAGATAACGAGATTGGTTGAGGCGTGTTTAAGTGCTAGCAGACTTTGTTGCGAATGACAGTGCTGCCACAAGTATTAAAAATATATGAAATGAAATCTTATACCTTTCTTAAATAGACTGGTTAAGGTATTAACAGTTTAACTTGATGTTTGTCACTTATTCTTAGGGTTCCACAAGTGAAATATAGATGATCAGCGCAATGAGAAGAGTTCATTTAGGTTTGACTGTCAAGAAAGAGGATTTTAAGTCAAAGTTCCGTAATTAATAAAAAAAATACTATGAATATTTCTAAATTTTAAGCTTCAAAACTCAATTGGTACAATCCAATCCAAAAAATTGAGCCTATTGTCATAGTATATCATATTAAGCCCTCAAAAGTCTCCATGACTTTTGCTGGTTATAAGCTTAAGTTCCCCGATTACCAAAATCTCTTGTGGCCTATCTGTCTTAATTAATGCAAAAAAAGCAAAAAAAAAGCACTTTTCTTTATAATAAGATAAAGTTTTTAATTACAGAAAGAACTCATAGTTAGAACTTGGATAATTTCCAAATTGTTTATTAAATAAGTCACTAGGCAAATGTATGTCGCGTGATAATTAAGAAAACATATATGAATTGATCTAATACTTATGTATGTATGTCATAATAGTAGGGTATAAACTCTTAGATAGACTATTCTCAGGGGAACCGAAATTTATAATCTGTTTTGTTTTTAAATTTATTTATTTGTTCTGCTGATAAATAAACCCCAAAAATATTTAGTTAGACGTCTGTTTTATTTTTTTGTCTTTGTGCCAAGTTTTTTTTTTGTTTTGTTTGTTTTTAAATTTGTCAACATCAAATTTTGCTTACTTGGCGTATGAGTAATTTTTTTCTCTTTATTGATGTTTTCCTCCTTTCTGCCTCTCTCTGTATTTTTTTTTTTATTTTGTGCTGACTTTATTATATATGATATATCTAAATTATGATAATTTGTTTTGTTTTGGTTTTAATTTTTTTATTCTACGTTTGCATTTCTTTCCTTTTTATTTGCTGACCAAATCAAATTAAGTTAAGTCAACATTTACCTTGAACATGATTTGCACACTATAAACGACTGATTGTTTTTATACCAAAATTATATTGTATATAAAAAATTGTTTTGATCGTGAAGCTCAAATTGCCAAATATTTGCAAAGTAATTGAAATGATTACCCTAATTTTTCCCCCAATGAAGACACAAAAATATTTGTAAATGGAGACCCCTTTGATAAATTATTTTGTTTATTCTTAAGGCTCTCGAATGTCTATTTAAACAAAAATGATTGTGTTAATGTTAAAATACTTTGATTTATTGAGCTTCATTATCTTTTTAGATAATTCAATTGAATTTTCAAAATATACAGTAAATGAAATGTACTTATAACTTTTAGTAGATACATTCTAAGATCTTAGATAAATGAATATGATTACCAGATTTGAATACTTTTGTTGGGTTCATAGATCTTTTAACCATATTTGAAAATACTTTCATATTTATTTTCTAGATGATTGTGTTTCTAGTTTCAGAGATTTCATTTAAAATTTTAATATTCGAAATATTTTTATTATACTTCTAACTCATTTTAACAAATTTGAAGGTGATTTTATTTGGTATCAAACATAAGATATTGATGTCAAGTATTTTAATAGACTAGTTTTGGCTTTTTAATGACTTCAACAATCTTGAATTTTTTTTTATACTTTTGAGTTAATAATTTTTACGCATTTACGCAATTTCTTAATTCTATTTTATACCTTCAGATACTTTATTTAAGTATCTTAAACCTTCAATTATAATATCATAAAGTTTTTTATGTCAAAGAACTGATTTGTCATTACAAATGACTTCATATTCATGTTTCTAAATACTTTTATTGCATCACAATCACAAAAATAAAGTTCTCCTGGAGTCATAAAATATTTTTGTCTCATTGTAACCCAAGAATTACCTCAATTTCAAGTAAAAACATTGCAAATTAATAAGATAATCATTAAAACAGCAGCCCTAAAAGCATGCAACATTTTATTTAAATCTAAGTCTCTGATCTACTACACAAGTATGTACAACGATGACTTACTACATACAAACAAACATATACATATGTACATATACTTGTATTAGTCACAAGACGACATCATTTACCTTCCACTTTCACATAGAACCTAAAATCTAAAAATAGTCTCAAATACACACACACATACGAGTAAAAGCAGACATTCGTATATGTATTTATAATTGCAAGTTGTTTGTTTGCTTGCTTGTTTGCTTGTTATGTATGAGTCACCTTCACAGTTTACCAACCTCTGACCTACTTTATTACAAAATAAATATATAATGAGTACACAAACAAGAAGAAGCCAGTGGAATGCAAGTGAAAACAAAAAAATGCAAAGTCCGAATGGAAAGTGAATGGAAAAACAAACGTGACCTTGCAAAGAAACTTTGAACTTTACAGTGAAAATACTAAAATAGAAACTGGTTTTTCTCTATACAATCTTTATGACAAACTTACAACCACTTATTGTATGTTATTGAAACATCTGTGTATCTGTGAGTGTATGGTATATGTACGTGTCTGCACTTAGTTATGTGAATTACTGCAATATCCTGCATATCCTTCGAAATAATCGCTTTAATGCAATTAAGAAAAAGCCTTCGATGACGCAGGCAGTTTGATTATATTGTACAAACGATAATATGCATGTAAGCAGTATAAAAACAAAACAAAAACAGGACATGGCATTTGTCCTTTATTGTGATTATGCAAAAACATTATAAAATGTCACTCATTTAAATCCACTAGATTAGATTTCAGGGTTGAATTTATGTTACATTTAAAAGAAATTTTGTTCTAACAGAATTAAATTTTTTGCTTTGAATAAATGAATGAATAAAATTAAAAATAAATAGAAATTAAAAAGTACAAATAATAAAGTGTTTAACGAAAGTCTGGGTCGAGACTCATTGATAAGAAACAGTCTTGATTCTTATTCTATGAATCTGTGAAATCAAAGCCCTTGGCACATTCAATTCATGGAGGACTAGCACTGAATCAAACGATATTCGACACAACTTGCCCAAATGTTAAACTTCTTTTACAGCATCAAGTATGTAATATGACAGAGATCATGTTGTAAGAAGGAGACTTTGCTATCTTGGTGTTCTATATATTGACGAATACAATCAGTCACATTATTACAATATTATTTAGTAAGTTCCTAAATAAATGAAACTATTTTCGATGAAGTGGACCCCTTAATCTTTCATTAAATGATACCAAATGCTAACGCAATGTAATCCAACCTAACCAAAAGAGTCGTCAATCAAATGGGAGATTTCAAACTTTGCCAATTAGTTTAGATTAGATTAGTCATAATCTTTTTCGATAGCCTCCAAATATTAATACTTTCGTTATTCAATACAAAACAATTAATTCATCATAGAAAGAAACTCATAGAAATTGTGAAACTATATTAAAAAATTTAATAAAATATGAGACAAATACAAAACACCTCTCTGTGTATATAAAATTATTTGAAATTAAGAAAAAATCAATACTCATTAAAATCATTAAATGAAAAATGAATTAAGTGCCAAAAAAACAACAAATTGACAAAAATAGAAAAAAACTTTGTGGGCGGAATTTCTTCTAAATGCATTTCCGCATCATTTAATGTGCTTTTAACACAACAAAGATTCAAGAGGAAAATTATCTTAAAGCAACAGCAAAATGCCGCCAAAAGCACGTTTTAGCGGAAGTAACACAATTAAGTTTTGCTATTCTTGTTTTTTTTTTTCCTTTTTTGCTTTGTTTGTTTTTGCTATTCTGTTTACATTTAATCGCAAATACATTTGTAAGTATCTTATGTAGTGGCGGCGATTAGTCGTATGTTTACCATTCTTTTCATTATAATTAAAACAAATAAAACAATGCGACAATTAAAATAATAAATAAATTAATGTGTGTAGATGGCAGACAGACAACAAAATATGTAAAATACCTTGAAAACAATCAAAGAAAACAAAAATAAAAACAAAACAAAAAAAGAAAACAAGTAAGGAAAGAAAATGAACAATACTAAAATCAGTGAAATAACAAACAAGAAATTAATAATAAAAAAAAACATACATATATATATAAATACACACGCATATACAGAGACTCATACAGACAAAAGAGAGCAGATTTAGCAAACGACCTTGTCTTGTGTGTATGTTTGTGTGTCTGTGTATGCGTATGTCTTTTTTTCTTTTACATTTTACTAGATACATTTAATTTTATTGTTATTTTCTTGTATTTGCTTTTTTAGTTGTATTTTTATTAATTAATTATTTTTATTTTGTAATTTCTTTAAATTATTTTGTATTTAATTTTATTTCATTTCATTGTATTTTATTTTATTATTTATTTTTATTATTTAGAAGTTTCATTTAAATTTATTTTTTATTTTCATTCAAGAAGCAAGAAGCGTTTATTATCATATTTTTAAATTATTATAATATTTATGATTTATGATTGTGCATAATTAGTTTATTTTTGTTTTTTTAATTATTTAAATAATTATAAATATTTTTATTATTTTTGTATTTGATTTATTTTTTGAAATTTTGATTTATTTATAGTGTTTTTTTTAAATTTTTTTGTACTTAATTTTAATTTTTGTTTATTTCATTCACATAATTATAATATTATCGTTTTTAGTTTTTATTTTAATTACAATAAATATTTTTTTTTATTTTACTTAACTTTTTCGTAATTTGTTTTAATGTATTTATTTGTATCACTTTTATTTTTAATAGTCTTTTTATATTTTCAATTTACTTTTTTGTATTTGAATTTCGTTTTTTTTTATGAATATGTGTTCTTTATTGAAATTATATTTTATTTTAATTATTTTTATATTTTAGTTATTTTATTTTATTTTTATTATTTTATTTTATTGAATTAAATATTTTTATATTTTTGTTTTTATTTGTTATTTGTTATTTTTATATTTATTTTTATTTTATTTAATTTTATATTATTTTATTCTATTTTTAATGTAAACTCATAAAATCATTTAATTTCATTTTACTTTATTTGTATTAAATTTCATTTCATTTTATTTTATTTTAATTTTATTATTTTATTTTATTAAATTTTATTTTATTTAATTTTATTATTTTATTTTATTTTATTTTATTATTTTATTTTATTTTATTATTTTATTTTATTTTATTTTATTTTATTTTATTTTGTTTTATTTTATTTTATTTTATTTTATTTTATTTTATTTTATTTTATTTTATTTTATTTTATTTTATTTTATTTTATTTTATTTTATTTTATTTTATTTTATTTATTTATTTATTTTATTTTATTTTATTTATTTTATTTTATTTTATTTTATTTTATTTTATTTTATTTTATTTTATTTTATTTTATTTTATTTATTTTATTTATTTTATTTTATTTTATTTTATTTTATTTTATTTTATTTTATTTTATTTTGTTTTATTTTATTTTATTTTATTTTATTTTATTTTATTTTATTTTATTTTATTTTATTTTATTTTATTTTATTTTATTTATTTTATTTTAATTTTCTTTTATTTTCTTTTCTTTTATTTTATTTATTTTATTTTATTTTACTTTATTTTATTTTATTTTATATTTTATTTTATTTTATTTTATTTTAATTTTATTATTTTATTTTATTTAGTTTTATTTAATTTAATTTAATTTAATTTAATTTAATTTTATTTTGTTTTACTTTATTTTATTTATTTTATTTTATTTTTTTATTTTATTTTATTTTATTTTATTTTATTTTATTTTCTTTGATTTTATTATTTTATTTTATTTTATTATTATTTTATTTTATTTTAATTATTTTATTTTATTATTATTTTATTTTATTTTAATTATTTTATTTTTGTTTTATTTATTATTTTTTATTTATTCGAATTTTATAGCAATTTTATTGCATTTATTATTATATTTTTAATATTTTTTATTGTATATCTTTATTGTGTCTAATTTATATATTTCATATTAATTTAATTCATGTTTTTTGTATTTGACATTTTTGCATTTTAAATGTATTTGTATTTATTTTATTTTTAATTTATTTATTTACATATCAAAAAGTGTGTTATTTTTATCAAAACTTCAGGAATTTAAACACTTGTAAAAAACAGTTTTAGGGATTTTTATATCTTTAAAATAAATTACATATTTGTTTTTAACTTATGGATTTTCAGAATTGATATGCACAGATGTTCACAATGAAAACACTCTAGTATTTGACATCGAAAACTTTCCATTGTAAAATTTATTTGTAGTTAAATGATGACGAATAATAAAATCAAAATATGGAACACCTTTTAAGTACTCGAGAACATTGACTTTTTAAAATCAGTTCAAGTACCAAGTATGTATTTTTTATCGTATTTCTGGTTCATAAATAAGAATTTATGTAGTCTTTCTAAAAGCGATTGTATCTTGATCAGTACATAGACTATAGATCAGTCATCATCAGTCATCAAATATTGACTTTGAATAGATACTAGGGTACCATTTTCTTGGCATGTCTTGATGAAAGTACTAATCATTATTAGGTTCCTTCTCCTTGCATTAAAAGGTTTCAAAAACGAGAACAAAAACTTATAAGTTTAGCCATTTGAACACAATTACTTTGTCACATTGAATCATGGATTTCATCATTTTATAATTTTTGAAAAACAAACTCAAATTCCATAGTTCTCAGCTCAACTAAAATTGCACAAATGAATCACGTTTTTCAAGTATATATTCTGATCAATATCCGCAAATTAATAGTAGTGTCTTTATATAGAGGTACTTTTAAAATAAAACAACAAGCAATTACTCATTTGAACTCTTGTACCAACCACAAGCACCTCTTTAACATCAATTTACATTTGGAAAGTCGTATTTTATAAGTAAATAAATTGTATGCACGTGTCTTTGTAAAACCCAACAATAATAACAACAAAATCAATATATCAAGACCCCATCATATCACATTTACAATCAACCAATCAAATATTGTATTAATTGTAAGTAAATGACAGAAACAAAATTGTACAACTTAATCAACACTTCACCCATTGACTTAATTCAATTTAGATACTTAGGTTGAATGTTGTTGTTGTTGTCATTTACTTCTTACAAGTATTGTATATTCATAGAACCACTCACACACACACACACATCACATCACATCATTGGACCGAAACTCATTTACATTTCTAATGCATTACTATGTACAATATTTAAATACTCGTAATATGAAAATAGGTAAAACAAGTGAATTGCAAATGCGGCAAGGCAAGGGTCTCTCGGTCTCTCTGCAGTTGTTTATATTTGTCATTGGTAGCTTGCTCTCGGGTTGACTTTCTAAAAAAACATCAGCAGCAGCAGCAGCTTAGAGCAAAAAAAACCAATTGACACCTGAGTTAATTTGTCATGTTTTATTTGATTTGCTTCCATTTCTGGATCCATTTTTTTTTTTTTTTTCTACCTTTTACAAAAAGGTATTATTACTTTGTCATGGTGTTTGGAATGCAATGCAAAAATACACCCATTAAAAAATAATATTGAAGGCTATCACGCAAAGATTTTCCGGTACATACAAGGTCGTTCGCAAAGTAAACTTGACTTTTTTAAAATCTCTATTTGTAGTGATGCTATCTTTTGACGGGAGTACGAGTTGGAAAAGTATTGTACATCCTTTACTCACGTTCTGTCAAAATTTCATGACCAACGGATAATTAGAAGCCGAGTTACTGCTTTATAAGAAGAAAGAAGAATTATTTAGCTTTTGACAAGTTTAGAGATTTTCCCGATTAGAAGAAACCTACAATAGAGAAAGTGTTGTGGAATTTTTGATCTGTTTCATATAAAACTATAATATTAAATTTTTTTTAGAGATGTAAAAGTTCCCCGATTACTTATAATAAAGAGGAATTATAAAGTTTTTCATTAGTTTCAGACGTTCCCCAGCTCTTACAGATTTCAGGCAGAAAATTTACTTGAATGCGCTGATATTATTAAGATCTGCTGTAAGATTACAAACTGATTAACAGAAAGGTAGGTCGGTCCATATAAGCTAACAATAGAGCACATGTGTTAAATTATTGATCAGTTTCAGGAATTCCCTGGATACTAAAAATATAGGCCCCATTTAGATTAATTTCTAGAGTACCCTGATGACAAGAATGATATTTCTTTCAGAAAGTCCATCCGTCTTAAAATAATACATACTTGTATGTATATCCAAATGTGAACTTATCATTGCCTTTGGCACTAAACCTTATAACAAATTTGAAAGGTATGCAATATTTAGTGAAACTGAAATGAAAATTTTTCCACACCTTGTTCTTTTTCTTGGTTTTTTGTGTTTTTTTTTTTTTTGTTTTCTTTTTAAAAACATTTACATAACCCGTATGAATATTACTTCAAAGAGCGGCACCTGAGAACTTGAAAATTGTAAATAAAGAATTCTAAAAATATTTTCGAATACAAAATTATTGTGCCCACATTTACATATTTAGTTTGTTTTCAACGTTGGAAAGTCTTAAGTAATTTTAGCGAATGTATGTGATTCAAAGGAAAACAAAAAAGGGGGCACGACTTTAAAAAAATATATCTAAGGCAACAAGTCAAAGTAGCTTAAGTCGAAAATCAATGAAATCAATCAAATAAATTAACAAAAACTATCTCTATTTAAGATATTTTGATATGTGTATTAATAACTTCAGTTAAAAAGAAAAAATTTCGAAAATTCCTTAGTGGAAATATGTGTTTTGAAGCGGTGAAAAACAATAACATTCAAACTCAATTTGAATTATTGCCCCATAGATATAATTACTTCATATGTATGATATGTACAATAGTACTAAGCCTAGAACAATAATAAGTATTTTATCGATATTGTTGTTTTGGCTGCTGGTCGATGGATGATATTATTTATGTATCTACTTGTATTTAATGAGTACATACTTGTTATTGTTGTTCTGGATGTTGAACTTTGACTTAATTAATAATTTTATCATATGTACACAGTTGCAATTCTACGATTTTTGTCAATATATACAATAGTAAATAATTAGTTTGTTGTTAACAAAGTTAAGTTGACAACTTAAGACTTTGCACTCATTCGATATGGTTAACTATGATTCACTTTCCGGTTGATCTACAAATATGTATGTTTTTTTCAGAGAACCAAGATGGAATTTAGTAATTGTAGCAATAAAATAAAAGGCCTGAAACCACAGTAGAGATTGCAAATGGTAATGAATCAGAAAATATACTTGTACAAAACAAAATTGTGGAAAACATAGAGTAATTTTGGGATTATCTTTATTATTAAAGTAAAACTTCCTTAGCGAAAGAGAGTAAATCCAAAAAAATATGAAAATTAAATGTGACGAAAATCAAAATTTGACGATGTTATTATTATATTGGAGCTATTTAGGCAAATACAATATGGAAGTGAAACTTCTAAAGTAGATGGTCAAGCAATAATACAGAATATTGTAGTGTTATATTGTTTCAAAACAAAAAGAGTTATTTTATTTTCGGTCATTCGGTCACTTGTTCGTACGTTCTTTCGTAAAGTAAACACTGTCAGTAAAGCATATTTTATCTCTCTCTTACTCAGGCATAAGTATTCACTCTCTACGCTGCGGATGAACCCGCACAAGACAATGCGCATTGTTTTGTGCATCTCCCATCTCCCCACTATGTTTCTGAAGCATCAACGCATTTTGATTTTCGTAACATTTCATTTTCTTATTTTTGGATTTTATGAGGATGAGGCACACTACTTAAATTTTTATTGAATATTTATTATTCAAATATAATAATATAACTTTTATATCCTTCGAACATAAATCATTTGTATTGGGAGAGAATTGAAGGATATATTTTTTCATTGAAATACAATTTTTTCATACGAAAATATGCATTTATTTATTTACAATTGGACACAATTTTTTGATTCATATCTTTTCTTCATTTAAAATTGAACTTTATATAAAGATTTTCTTTTTCCCCATTCTTAAATTCAAAAAAAGATTTATGTATTGTATACATTCCGAACAAAGACTTCTTGCTTTATATGGTATATCCATATGACAATCTCATTAACTGCCACGTGTAAGAGAAATAAAGACCTTAATATCATGCGAGTCTTATCTTTGTCTTGCAATATCTGAATGTTGTTCTTGACAAGACACACAAAGGACAAAAAGAGCTGAATACCATTATCATTTCATTCATGGAATACGAACAGAAACAGTGTTTATCTATTTGATTTTTCACTCCTCTCTGTCAGAATATGTTGCAATATTTTTTCTTTAAACAGTAACAAGGGCTAAAACAAATAAACAAACACAACAAAGAAATAAGAATCAACTTAAGCAAAAGAAAAATAAACATAAAATCACACAAATGAATGAATAAGAATAATTTTTACTTCAATTGGGAAAGAAATGTGTGAGGCGAGAAATGCCAAAGACTAAGAATCACGTTTGTATGTGGTTTTCTGTCAGTTGATTCACTGCAAATAACAAAAGACCAGGCCAAGTTTAAGATTGTATCTACAGAATACTGAATCAATAGAGGGCTTTTTGTTTCCTTTTGGGCTTGTGCGAAAAAAAAGAAAAGGGCTACGCCCGAATAGCAAATTGGAACATTTAATAGAGAGATTGTGGAGTGGACTTGGGTGGCAAGGCAAAGTTAAGCATGATTGCCCTTGTTACGTTAAACAAAATGTTGTATGGGTATTTAGCCACTTTTGTAAGTAGTTAACCAAAACATTGACGTCATTCGGACCTAGTCTAATATAATCAAGTGTAGCCCATCATTTTCGGTAAATGTAAAAGGAAAAATATGTTAATGACTTTCGGGTTAGATGAAAAATATAAGCAATTTTGGGCACACGACTTTCACAGTTGACTGCGAATAAAAATGATAAATTTAAATGTTAAATGCTGCATGGAAGAACGCGATCACACTTGTTTATCAATTACTTAAATAAATAAACAATAGCCTAGAGAATACGTAATAACATACTTTGTATCAGATTAATAAAACACGTTTGTCCTCAGATTGTACAAAAAGTTTATGTACTCGATTAACCCATGATAGATCAATTATTATTTTTATTATATTCATTTTTAAATATTTGCTTTTCATTTATTGAACAAAGCACGTTAAATTAAAATGGGTCAGAGTCTTACACGGAGGGTTCCGTATCAGATTGGGGTTTGTATGGGAGGTCCTCCCTCTAGTGTTCCGATTTGACTGATTCTAACAAATTACCACGCCTATATCAGAAACTTATAGTGTCTAAATTTCAATTCAATAGTCCAAAAAACAAAAAAGTTTTTCGAAGAAGAACCTGAATTTTAATGGTGGGTTTTTATGGGAGGTACCCTTCCGACTTGACCGATTTGGCTGAATTCAACAGATGTGTAGCTGCTATGTCAAGAACTTATAGTGTCTAAATTTCAGTTTGATAGAACAAAAATCAAAAAAGTTTTTCGAATAAAAAACCTGAATTTTAATGGGGGTTTGTATGGGAGGTACCCTTCCTAGTAGTCCGATCAAATTGAAATTTCGGCAATATAAGTTTCTGATGTATAGCCATGGATCATGGATTTACTGGATCGTAAAGCTGCCATACAAACCAAAATGCTTCCTGTATGGGGACCCCTTTAAGTTTTTGAAAATATTTTAGTTTTAGTATTTGTTGCTGATGTTCGGTTAGAACTACACATTCTGTGAAAATTTCAACTCTCTAGTTAGTACGGTTCATGAGATATAACCCAAGGACAGACGGACAACGAAGTCTCTTTAATAGGGTCCCGTTTGGGTCCGGAACCCTAAAACAGTAAATTTCTGATTCTATAAAAAAATGATTCTTGATTCTTTGAAATACAAAAAGTTCAAAAGTACAAAACAATACAAAAATCTGACAGCTTAATAAAGTTATATATTAAGTAATCAGAAAACTTGTAAGCAATTAAAAATGATAAATCATGATCATCATCATTAAAGTTGCATGCACATGTATATATGTAGATCGCCATCTTTACTACAATATAAAATTTTCAGATGTGTATCTTTTTTAAACAATTTCAAGTACCGCATTATAAGAACAGTAAACACTTATACCTATGATTCCCAAGAAATTGTGCGGTCACGCGAGATGTTCAACACTAGAGAGAGCTTTAGCACAAACCCTCTATATTTTGGTTTAATTAAAAATTAACTAAAGTTTGGTCAGTTTTTCTGCCTGGGATGAGTAATACTTGCATGAGAGATTTCAGGATGAAAATCTTATGGTTTTTAACAAAGAAATTAAAGAAGTTACTACTAACAATATCACAGTTTAGGGCTGATGAATAAGTTCTTAGCTCTTTAAATATTGTCGGCTCATATTATGAGTGAAGATTTCCACCAGGCTTTGTAGCTTTTGTTGATGATGCTTGCTAATTTGTAGGATTTTCGTGGGCATCTTTAGGTCTCTGTGCAAGATGGTGTTGCGCACAAACCAAGGAGCCCCACTTATGCGGCGAAATGACTTGTTTTGGCAGGCCTAGACTGTCTCAACACTGCTTGCAGCAGCAATATTCAAGATTTGAATTGTGTAACGCCAAACAGGGGCCACGGCCACTATTTGTCTGTAAATTGTCCTCTTGTTGTTGAGCGACAATTTACTGCACGTCCAGCAACAAGAAATAGAGCAATAGAGTTGTCATTTTGTTTTCCTTTTTAATTATATTTACTCTTTTAGTATGGACGAGTTTCTTTGTAATCCTCTCCCATTATGGTCTGAAACTTAATATGAAATATTGTTGGGGAAACAGTAAAGGTATGCTGATACAAAGACATATTAACAAGTCGTTTGTATGAGTGTTTTTTGATCCCTGTTATAGGGTTTTAATTGAAGAAAGTTCGGCATTGGTAGAAATTCTAAAACAGACTTCTTCATTTCCAACTCAAAAGTAAAAAAATGTAATAGAATATTAAACGTTCATAATTAACCAATCAATTTGATATATACTTAATTTTGTTAATATTTTGTTAATCACTGTATTTAAACTTAAACACTTGATAAATTATTATAACCCGTGGAATAATTTTTTAGAAATTGTTTGAATACTTAAATATAGAATATTAATTTAAACCTAAAGAGAATCCCCACTAACTGAAACCAGTTGAAACTGGTAGTAGAACTGAAAATCAAATAAACTGAAATCAAAATAAACTTGAAAGCACTTCAAATATTTATTGTAATATTCAATATTTGTTTAAGTTGAGTATGTAGTAAAACTTATACATAGATGAATGTACACGTACTTAAATTATATAACTTCAGGAAAGAGTTGTTGGCAACACTATTCATTATTTTCTTTTTCCCCCATTTAATTTTTCTTGAATTAATTTGTTTTTCGCATTTTAAGTTTGTTTTCTTAATATTTTCTACTATGTACAATACTTCGATAAACAAACAAATACTATAGCAAACAATATTATCAACAATAACAACAATGAATATATAGTTCCATAGTTGTCATCTGTATGAGGAGGGAACAGAATAATACATAATAATAATTCTACATGTAGAGCTCTGCTGTCAGTCCCTCACTGCTGCATTAATTTGTGCTATCTTTACTTTATAATATATGTATATGAACTGTAATTTTTTTATTTTTTTAAATCAACAACAAGCCATAGAAATCAACAAGTTATGGAACTATCTGTCAAATGTACATTTATACATACTTTCCGTATAGAACATACTCGTACATAGTTATAGTTCTACAATCATATATGCATGCACGTATGGATGGATATAGTTCTATATGTAGTAGCAGTCAGTATGAGTATATGGTATTTGTTTACAATCATTTTACTTTACAATCTTGAATTCTGTTTATAATAGATTTCTTTTCTTTTTTTTTCTTTTTGTACTGATTTTTCCAACCACAAAAATAGTCAAGAACACTGGGGACGGCGGCAGAAAGAAATAAAGACTTCAAGTACAAATGAAATGGAAATGACATTGCCTATGGTTTCATCCAAGCTTAAAAATTGAATTTTATGAGGCTATGAAAGCAAAAAAGGACAATAGTTCGAAAGAAAACTGAGTCATTTGTGTGGATTATCGGTTTATATGATGCTTATAAAACGTCTTCCAGTGATCATATTGCCTTCATTGGTCTCAGGAAAGCTTACACACACTTTTAGGAGGCTATGAAAATACGAATATTATTCAAAAGAGTTGACGAACACTTTATGTAATGGTTGTGCCTTCCAGAAATCAAATCTCGACCTATAGATAAAAGAATTAAGCTCTTCCTGTTGTTAGATCACAAAAGATGACCAAGCACAGAATTCTGGGTCTGCTAGTAGTCAGATCTCTAGACTAAAAAAGAAAAGAAAAAGATAAAAGAAAACATGTACAAAATTTTGGGTGCTCCCAGTGGTCAGATCACGAACTCTACTTCCAGAAATAAAAACATAGGTATAGATTAATAGCCAGATAGATGACAGGATGAATGCAAGGAAAAACAAAACAGATTCTGGAACCCTAACAATGCAATGCAGTGTACTGGTGATTGCACTTAATAAATTTCTAATGCATAATTCTTTGCATTATAAATATCAGACTAAAGTGATAAAAACTAATCAACATACTCTAGGTGAAGTGTATAAAAAAAAATACAAAAAACCGACAAACAATTGATAAATTATATTCACAACAACTAATGATATCGTCTTACCTAAGGTTCATTGTTTTATTTATCGATTATATAGTAATCTGAGGGACAAACATTTTTTTTTTATTTATATTGAGCGAAGTTATGAAATATATAAAACACATTTATAATTGTAAATTTACTTGATATGTACGAGTATTCTCTCTTATCGGGGGGAGAACTGATTAAACAACAACACAGTAGTTGTAAGATCAAAGCGGTTAATGAATTTTTATTTAAATAATTAAAACATTTGTAAAAAAAAACTGGTTTATTAATGAGATACAGCAGGGATTCGATAGTCCGATATAATGATCGCTGGCCCCATTCGTGTTATCAAAACATTCGAATTCTTGGATAAGTAAGTCTGAATAACTTCCTCCCGAAGTTAACCCAAAGAATTTTAGAGGAAAACACCTGCATCTAGTCATGTCAATGATTTGAAAACCATGCCGTAATCTTCACTCCTCTTCAACTAAACTTATGTCATAAGAGTGAATTTTTTACCATATTTTCTCGTTATATTCCCGTTAGAACGTTAAATTCCATTGAAAACATAAGTAAATCCTGCAATTCGAATTGGAAAGAAACCCTTCAGATTATTGGATTTTCGGCCCAAAGAGAAATGGGGATTATCGAAATACTACTGTATTCGAAAAACCGGTTTTGTAAACAATAATTTTTAATTCGAATGTAAAGTGTAATATTCGAATTAAGCAAGGTAATGTGTAGGATTTTTCCTATTTTTCTGTCACTTAAGTAAATTTCCAAAGATAAAAAAAAATTGATTTCGTTTCGTATCAAAAACACATAGACCGAAATATTTGTATGGGAGCTTTACGATTCAGTAACCCTAGGGTCTTGAAATCTACACGGTTGTTGAATATGGATCAGATCACTTGTACAGTTCAAATTTCAGTTCGATAACAAAATAAAAACTTAAATTTGGGTTTGGGTTTGCATGGGAGTTATACGATCCAATAAGTCTAGGGTCTTGAAATTTATGCATTTTATGGACATTGATTAGAAACTTATAGCATCTGTATTTTTTAGAGTATAATGAGTAAGTGAAATTTCAAAGGAAGAATTTTCTTTTCTTTTGGATGAAAAAACGTCTTCCTAAGGCAAAGAAACATGAAAAAATTTAATAATTTAAAGTATTCGAATGAAAAATCTTTTTCAATTATACAATATTAGTAAGTAGATTGCTAAAGAAAGAACTGATTTCGATTTAAAAAAAAACTTAGATTCCCTTGGATGAATAGAATCAGTTTAATAAATGAAGTGTCTTGTTTGATTCGCAAATTAGCCAATAAACTTATTTAATTCGAATAAAAACTAATATTTATTGGAGTAAAGAAATAAAAATGGTTTATTTAATTAAATTGTAAAATTTTTGGAAGGTTACTTTATAAATTGACCTAAAAATCCTTTTCAGCAGTAAAAAGTCAAATGGCTCGCAAGTAGAAAATCACCCAATTTAAGAGAACCGTTTGGAATGGCTGGGCTCACAGTTTTGGCAGAAATCTATCAAACTTTACATCAGGATTACAACCGAAACATATTGAAGGAGATCTATAATCTTTATCACCTTAAACAAGGAAATTGATACTTTGTATAATTTTACAAAATAAAATATTTCTGTTGTCTCTAAGTTCCTCAAACATTTTCCGTCATTATTTGTCATCATTTGAATTCAAAACATTTATCAACTTGTTTGTTTCTTTGTATTTTATAGTTAAGTATTGTATTTCAAATAAAATGCAAATCTCATCTTCAATTGTAACTTTGAAGTCAATACATTTGTATAATTCGAATATGTAAATATTTTGTTATTCATTTTTACAACTTACACAAGTCATAAAATATCAAAATGTGGGTGTGTATTTTTAAAAACAAATCAGCAAATGTTTAATACAAAAAAAAAAACAATAAAATTAAAAGCAAAACAACAATCAGTTCGTGTTTATTTAATGAAATTTACACAAGAGCGAACGTCAAAGCAATTGAAGTTGATCAACTGCGAATTGATGTGAAAATCACGTTTTATGGGTTTTTGAAAAATCACATGGAAAATAAATTATAAATTTATTATAATAAAAACAAAAATATAAAACATATTGCTATTTCATCCTTCTTATTGGATTAACGTGGCAAGGGAACTTAGAAGATTTCAGTTATTGCGTTGTTTTCCCCAAAATTATTACGCTGTCAGATGCAGACAAAGTTAATATTGAACAACCGAAACTTGCCATAAACTCTAATTAACCTAAAGGTGATATGATTAGTAAAGAAGAAAGAATCCAAAGCCTACAAAAGCAAAAAAATAAAAATACACAAAAATTGTCACGCTCAACTTTCATTATTCACCTCTTTCTTTTTTTTTTGTTTTTGTTGTGCAATATTTTAGGATTATGAGCTTCACCCAAAAGGCGAATGAAGACAACAAAGACAATGAGGAGATTAACAGTTCAAGGACATCAAGGTATCATGCCAAAAAATACTTAAATGCTGAAAAAAGTAAACTAATAAAAATAATAATGAAACACAACACGTGGTCTCACACTTGTCATTGATAAATTCGTTCAGGTTACGGTTATGGTTTTAGTAAGCCCATTAATGTCCAATATTTATACAGTAAATGGGGAAAACAAAAAGCAAGAAATGTAGTCCTCAACTCTCAATTTTATTACAAGTGGTAAAAGGATTTTTCCAGTAGACTTATGCCACAAATTCATTCTTAATTACTAAAGTCAAGAATGTTGCTTATTAGCCGGGAGAAATATGACAAGTTATTGGGCAACAACCCAAAACTCTCATTAATGTCCTGAGGGACAATGGATTAAAATATTGAAAGGCATCCTAATCATTTCCGGTCAATGTTTCCTTTTTTCTATTCTAAGCTTTGAAAATATCATCAAATACAATAATATTCGTCAATAATCCCACTGAGATATACAACGGTAATCAGATGTAAGGGTTCCAATCTCTATATATAAAAGAAAGTCGTGTTTGTTACGCCACTTATAACTCAAGAATGGCTGAACCAATTTGGCTGAAAATTGGTGGGGAGGTAACTTAGAACCAGGAGACGGACATAGGATAGGATAGGTTTTTTTTCGTCCGTCCATCAAGTTTATTCATTCCTTTGCTTTATGTTGCTAGGCAGAAAACAGTATATAAGAGACTTCAATATTGGAGATGCTTGTATCAATATACTCGTAAGTACTAAGTATTTGTTAATATTTTGCGAACACAACATTAAATGAATATCTACCAAAAAACAAAAAGATACTACTATTTAAGATAAAGTGATATGATATTCGATTTGATTAGTTAAAACCCAAAAGCTCGAATTGTATTTCGTAATTGAATTTCGTTACGAAAATAGATTGTTGAATTTTTATAAAAAATTTATTTATTGTAAAGTAAAACAGCAAACAAAACAATATTTGTTAAATAATTTAAACCAGTTTGAATTAGATATTTTTTGTTCACGTTTCAGTATTTCAAGTTCATTTTAATGTAATTTATCTTTTTTTATTATATTTTATTAGCGTCAAGTAATTTAATATTAAATTAAACAAAAAATAAGATAGTCGATTTTAAAAAAGGCTACCGAGATATAAAATCAATGGGTAAGGAGTTGAAATAAATTATGTATGTAATTCATTCATATGTAAATAAATACAATAAATTATTGAATGTGAAACTGAAAAAAAAAATTTAATCTTTCCATGAAAATTATTGAATTTCAATTGAAAAATATAATTGAAATTAACAAATTTTAAAATGAATAATAAAATTGGTAAATTCATAAATTTTATAAATCTTTTGTAATTGAAATTTTTTTTCGATTTCATTAAAAAAAAAAAATTAAAATATTAATAATATTCGAATGAAATATTTTAGTTTATTTCAATTACAAATGTTTCTAAATGAATATTCAATTGATTTGAATTGAATATTGTAAAACTTAAGTATGAAATAGAAAGGTGAAGCTGAAGCCCGAAAAAAAGTGAACAAAATGCGAGGCTCAGCCTCATTAGGGTTGTCAATCCTTGGCAAATAAAAAAAACCTTGTTTAATGAATTAGAAATGGACAGAGTAGTTATTATTTTTTTTAATGCTTTCGAGAAAGACAGATGATTGGAAGCTGAGTGAATTCAAACTACTTTGACTTCACTGCTTCAGCTTCAAACTCAGCTTTATATTGTGTTCATTCACATATAAACAGCAGCATTTGATTTTCTGACCGATTTCAGACTCAGCTTCAGCTTTATCAATCTGTTCTAGCCTTAAATTTTACAATATTCAATTCAAATAATTTACAGACACAATTACACAATGCAATGCTAAATTCCAATATCTGATCGATTTTCGTTGAACTTCGAGTTCTCATCTAAAACAACAACACATTTCGTTTGCCAGAACTCCCGAGTTTAACTCACTGTAAACATGCCATTAGTGTTCGCATCAATAATCATTAATTTATTAAATATCCAATAAAAGACTAAAATAAACAAAAATTGAAATTCCGAAATAATGAAAACTATAATTTTAATACCACAAAACAAATTAATTCTCACTTTTAAAAGTTTTATAAATAGGAATTTAATAACCATGGAGTTTCATGTGCCAAATGGAACAAATAATAAAGAAATATGAGACAAGACTGCCAAAACAATTGACCTTATTCTACTCGAATATTACATTAGAAAGAAATGTAAACCACCATTGAAGATCCTTGATTTTTGGCATATAACAACAAGTTTGACCTACAAATGCCATTGATTTTTGAGAATGTAAACACACTTACACACATTCTTAGTACATAATACATCATTGTCAACCAATCATCTCTATTAGTGTGATAACACTTTTGAGTAAACAAGAAAATGAGTAAAACTTAACAAACATATTTGTAGTAAATCCAATAAAAACTTGAAATAGTTTTATGAAAATAATAAATGTAAAAATACAAATGAAAATGAGAAAAATAACATTATTAAATTGTCGTTTGAGTAAGTTCCTCTACTTGACCCCATTCTCATGAATGTTTGTTTGATCGGTCGTTCATTCATTTCGTCGTTCGGTCAATCGGTCATTTGTTCGTCTATATTATAGTAGACTCTAAAATATTATATATAAGACTCGGTTTCAAACTGTAGTAATGTAAACACAAGCGACGTTGATTGGAATTGTGTTTGCCTATATACGACAGAGAATTTATGTTGGGGACCGATTATACGAAAAGATTATAATATCATCATCAATGCGCATCATTAATTATTATGTTGACCACCAAAGACCTTTTAATAGTGAATTTTGTGTGTGTTTTTTTGTAAAGAATTTATAATCATTAAATGGAATTAAAATGTGCATATTTTTAAGGAATTTTATCAACAGAAAGAAGAAAAACTTATTCCTAACAAATAAAAAACAAATTTCATAAGCAAAAATAATAAGAAAATTTTTAGAGTTCAATGAACCAGAAAATCTCATTGGAAAACCAAACGAGAAAAGAAGTTATGTTAATGAGGAAAGGCTTATTCAATAACATTTTAAGTCAGTTTAGGATTATCTTAAGTTATTTGTTTTGTTGATGTTGATTGACCTTCAGCTACTTTTAGATAGAAATAAGAAAATAAGGCATGGCATGTCAAACTTTTTGTAGATGTAGATACATTTCTACTTATTTATTTTATTTTGAAAGCAAGCCAAACAAACAAAAATGAAATGCGATAAATTATAATTGTGCATTGCAAGTGCGAAACTGACTAATCATTTATTGTTATTATGGCGAATACAAACAAAGAAATTTATTGTAAATGTCTAAACAAACAAGATACTTGTTAATGCTAAAAATATCTGGTGATGATGATGATAATGATGACGTTAAGTAATTATAATTATTATATTAAAGAAAAGATAAATCAAACAAGAGAAAATCATTTTTACTTTTTCAAACTAACAAAAATCACGAATTTGTTGAAGTAAACAAAATAATAAAACAATTTAATTATTGTGTACTTAAAAAATACTTCAATACAATTTTGAACATAATAAAATATGCAATAAAAATGTAAACTAATAAAATCAACAACAATCAGTAGATATTAGAAGGCTTTTATCATTTAGGAAAATTTACAATATTAAATATGTGGACATATTTTTAATAAAAAATAAAATCCTTAAACGATCTTTAAAATAAACCTCAAACAATCTTCAAGTACAATATTTTGAATTGAATGATGATAAAGATGATGAATAAGTTGAACACAATTTTGAAGATTACAGATAAGATATCGAAAATGAAAAAATAGAATGACTTTGAGTGACTTGAATTTAAGTTCTGTGTTATTAAAAATATCACCAAAATTGATAAATGAATAATGTGAGTTGCTCTAAAAACTTTGACTTATTGTTATTGTCAATGGACAATTAATGATGATAGAGCGAAATGATCACTAAAAAGCAGTTACATACATAATAAACTATACTCTCTCATTGATAACAATTCTTTTTGCATAAGACAACAGAACAGCCAAATCTGGAGAATAGGAAGGGTGACGTAGCATTTCGAAATGTAATTCGTACAATTTTGTCATTATAGAGAAAGAATTGTGTTCCGATGCATTATCTTGGTGAAAGATAAATTTCTTTCTTCGATA